>SNQJ01S0134547.1:0-19897 GCA_010110895.2 Picea sitchensis
ACTGGGCGACATTTTTTTTAAGGGAAAGGTTTCAAATTTTCCTTAACACTTTATTGTCCTAAAGCCATCTAGGTTTATCCAATTATTAACTAACCACGTGACATGCCCTTCAGGATGCACTAGGTGCTCCAAGGATGCCACTCACCTCTTTTGGTTTCTCTTGCATGACGTGTCCTTCAGGATGCACCACATGCTCCAAGGGTGTCACTCGCCTCTTTCCATTTTTCTTGCGCGACATGTCCTTCAGGACGCACCACGTGCTCCAAGGGTGCCACTCGCCTCTTGACTGACTTGGTAGACATCAAAAACCCCTAGAGTCAATACTCTGTCAGGTGATCTTGTGGGAGACTAAGGACCTCTAAGGAATAAGGCCCCTACCTTATTGCACGCCCCTTAGAATCATCGTGAGCGACTTTCGCAGTCTGCCTTCACGACATCGTGGGTCCTCTCGAACTAGGTAATCGTTAATCTACAGTTCGAGCCACGAAGGGAGTGCTAATAGGATGTGGCAGGGCTGTTGTCCACACCTCTCCCTCAACATCTCTGGTAGTCGAGCGTGACCCCTCTACTCCACATGTGATTCTGGTCGACAATCTATCATCAGCCTGCATCATCAACAAATCATGTCAGAAATATATCCATATCATATCATCTAATCATATGCACTAATATCACAATAAAACAATCAAACCCCATTAGTTCACTCCCTGAATCGATCCAGAGTCCAAGGGATTCCATCGATGCCTTTGCATCCTCGAGGTTTGAAATCCTGCACACTAAGTAAAACCAAATCAATAGCACATGTCTATGTCAATGCAACAAAACAACATGACATCAACCCATAACGCCTCATAATCAAAATCAAATGTTTTAATAGCATAATAATCTGTATCACTTGCGGGCAAGTGTCCTCAAAGAATAAGTTCACTCAGTGTGCAAGAGCGAGATTTTACATACACCCCCTCTTGGTCTAAACTTCGTCCCGAAGTTTCACAGTATAAGTGTCGAAATAATGTGTATCATAGTATCATAAGTCTATCTATCAAACAAAAATGGAAATTGTTGGCGCATATCATATGCGTCCTCCCAGGTCGTCGAGTGTGGACTATAGTTGTCCCACCGGACCTTGACCTGATCTACCATTCGACGCCATAGGTGTCGAATGCGATGATCCAAGATGCGGATCGGCTTATCCGTGAGAGCCCCCTTGTCCGATACCTACAAGGAACTCATGTCAATAACATGTGTAGAATCACTAATATAATGTCTCAAAACAGATACATGAAAAACATCGTGCATATGCCTCAAGGAATTAGGCAAGGCTAGTCGATAGGCCACAGGCCCCTTTCTTTCCATGATATCGAATGGTCCCACAAACCTAGGAGAGAGTTTAGCTCCCTTTCCAAACTTGATCGAACTCTTATGCAGTTTTACCCACAAGAAGACTCGATCGTCGACCTCGTAACTACTGTCGACACGGTGCGCATCGACATAACTCTTATGTCGATCCTGCGCTTCTTTAATCATTTGTATTATTGTTTGCATTTGCTCCTCCATTTCTTGGATTACTTCTAGTCCCACGAGGACCCTATCCTCAAGCCGATCCAAATTCAAAGGCATCCGACACGGTCGCCCGTAAAGAAACTCGAAAGGTGCCATCTTAATGGTGCTTTGGTAACTATTGTTATAAGAAAATTCCACCAGTGGCAAGAATTCTTCCCAATGCTTTTGTTGGTCCATCACATACATGTGCGACATGTCCTTTAAGGTCTGGTTCATTTGTTTGGTCTTCCCGTCAGTCTCTGGGTGATACGCAATATTGAAGTTAAGCTAGGTTCCCAAGGCCTCTTGGAAACTTGTCCAAAATCGTCCAGTAAACACCGATCCTTGATCAAATATAATCCTCTTAGGCACTCCATGAAGCCTCACAATCTCACTGATGAAAACTCTAGCTATGTCAGGTGCTTGATATGTCATACGCATAGGAATAAAGTGAGAACTCTTCATCAGAGTTTCTACTACTACGAAAATCGAGTTATGTCTCCTTGCCATCAGTGGCAATCCAACAATAAAATCCATCGAAATAACCTCCCATTTCGATTCTGGAATAGCATGTGGCTGTAGTAATCCTGCTAGATGTCTATGTTCAGCCTTTACCTACTGACATTCTAGACATCTGGCCACATAGTTTACTATGTCTTCCTTCATTCCCTTCCAGAAGAATAAGGGTTTAAGGTCTGCCCTCATCTT
The DNA here is from genome assembly GCA_010110895.2 of Picea sitchensis. Lineage (NCBI taxonomy): Eukaryota > Viridiplantae > Streptophyta > Pinopsida > Pinales > Pinaceae > Picea > Picea sitchensis. Next base: position 2,251 of record SNQJ01S0134547.1, read on the forward strand.
CATGACTCCCAGTTGAGCCATCTAAACTACTCTATGAGCCTCGCTTAGGATCAAGCTCCTCAACTCGTCGTTTAGTGGTACGTTAATCTGATTTTTAAACCTCAATAAACCATCGTCATCAAACGTAAATCCTTCAAATCTTGGTACCATCATTGTGTTTTGTCCGATAAAACCATTGACCACTTTGTACCAGTCATCGTCACATTGTAAAGTTAGAATCTTTTCACGTAGGTTCGTCTGAAGAGGAAACACCGAAAATATGTGGGGTCTCCGACTCAATGCATCTGCCACTTGGTTCATTGTTCCTTTTATGTAAGTAATCTCGAAGTCATACTCGCTAAGCAATTTCGACCAATGTCGTTGTCGTGCGTTCAGGTCGCTTTGTGTAAAGATGTGTTGTAGTCCATAGTGGCTCGTCTTTAGTTCAATTTTTCGTCCAACAAGGTGGTGTCTCCAAACCTTGAAGGCATATACGATGGCTAACAACTCCAAATCATGCATCGCGTAGTTCTCCTCATGCCTTCTCAATTTCCTCGAGATGTAAGCGATCACTCATCCGTCTTGTATCAAGACTCTGCCTAAGCCTTCCTTGGATGCGTCAGTGCATACCAATAATTATATGTCCATGTCAGGGACCTTTAGTATCGGTGTTGTTGTCAACAACTCCTTGAGTCTCCGAAATGATTCTACGCATTTCTCGGTCCAAACAAACTTCTTGTTTTTATTCTGCAATTTCGTGATCAGATTTGCTATCTTTGAAAATCCCTCGACGAACTGTTGATAGTATCCTACTAAACCCATGAAGCTATGCACTTCCGGGACATTCGTTGGCACAGGCCATTCCATAATAGCCTCGACCTTTGTAGGATTCACGACGATACCTTCGCCGGAGATGACATGCCCTAAGTAGTGAATCTTCGATTGATAAAAAGATCATTTAGAAAACTTCCCATACAATTTGTGCTCTCGCAAACACTGTATTACAAAGCGTAAGTGCTCGTCATGCTCCTCCATCGTTCAAGAGTAAATCAAAATATCATCAATGAATACTTGGATGAACTTGTCCAAGTACTCACGGAACACCACGTTCATCAAACTCATAAATACCCCTGGGGCGTTTGTCCGTCCGAACGGTAAAATAGTAAACTCATAATGTCTAAACCTCATCTTAAAGGTGGTCTTAGGGACATCATCCTCCTTGATCTGTAACTGGTGATACTATGATCACAAATCGATCTTTGAGAACATCGTCGCACCCTTCATCTGATCAAACAGATCATCTATCCTCGGCAACAGATACTAATTCTTGATCGTTGCCTTGTTCATTTGACAGTAGTCAATGCAGAGCCTCCACGACCCATCCTTATTTCATATGAAAATAACAGGTGCACCCCACAGTGACACACTTGGACGTATCATTCCCAGGTCTAGCAATTCCTCCAGCTGCATTCTCAACTCTTTTAAATCCGGGGTCGACATTCGATAAGGCGTTCTAGCTATTGGTTTAGTCCCTGGTTTTAGGTCTATAGTAAATTCCAATTCCCTCTCCAGTAGCATCCCAGGTAACCTCTCCGGAAATATGTCCACAAACTCTCTGACCACTGGAAGGTGTTCTAGACCTTCCACTACTCCCTTCTTGTTTAACGCAAGGATTGCATAAAGCTTGCACCCCTTGCGCATGCTATTCCATAGTTGTAAGGAAGAGATGAACCTCGCGGAAACCCCCTGGTTATGTCCTACAATCACACATCTCTGTCCCTCGTCATCGACCAAGCTCAATTGTTTCGTCTTACAGTTGAGTATCGCCTCATGTGATTCCAACCAGTCCATACCAATCACGACATCATAAGATCCTAATATCGTGACGTACAAGTTGGCCCTGGTGACAAAATCTCCCAGGTTAAGGGTACAACCCGTAACCTTTCCTCCAACCTTTTGTTTGGATCCAGAAGCCATCTCTACGAAGCTAAACTCATCTTGTTCGAATTCCTTTACCTTAATCCTTTTTAGCACTGCACCAGAAATGAAACTCTCGGTAGCACCGGGATCTATCAAAATACTAAGGGTATTGTTAGCGACGGTACCTGAAATCAAGCATAGTCGAATGGTGCTCTGCATGGCGGTTATTCACCGCTGCATGAATCCGATGGGCCTTGCCCATATCTCCCATGGTAGTGGGTCTGACTAATCCAGACACTCTAGTCCTCTCCATAGAGCAGTTGTGTTGGTAGTGTGGCTCCCCACACGTCCAACACCCCTTCATTGGTCCAATACTCCTGTTACCCAAAGTAGAAGATGACGACCCACCATCCTGGAATCCTGGTTTATTCTACTAAACAGGCCTAAACTACTATTGTTGCGGTTGACATTGTTGTTGATGTTGTGGTCCCTGATAAGGTGTCCGCTGTTGAGGCGTCGATCGCCAAGGTGTAGTGAAAGTGGATCCTCTCTAGAAGCCACGATATCCCAGCGTATGTCTCGCTGGTGTCTGATGTTATTTTGCACCAGATAACACCTTCCCTGTTGGTGTCGTTGGAGTCCTGCTCTGACCCCCGCTAATAAGATCCTCCTCTTCTATGAGGGCCTTCTAGATGACATCATGCAAGGTTTGAGGCATCAGAATCCTAACCTTTGAACGTAAGTTTCCAATAAGGCCGAACACAAACCTGTTGACCTTAAGTTTCTCAGTATTAAGATGCAGATCATACCAAAGCAACTCCATAAAACGGGCCTCGTACTCAGGCACCGTACAACCACCCTGTTGTAAGGCGTTGAAATCATTGAGCTTATTCTCAATGAATTGCTCCGAAAGGTACCTCTCTCGGAACCGTTCCTTGAACATTTCCAATGACACATCTTCGAAGACCATGTTTAGTTGTGGTAGGAGAGTCTTCCACCATATAAGAGCGCTCCCCTTTAGTTGAAAGACTGCAATGTGGACCTTCATGTTGGAGGTATAGTCACAAAGCACAAAGCACATCGTCATATTCTCCAACCATGCCTCGACGGCTACACCATTCGTGGCACCAAATAACTCAGGAAATTTGACCTTCTCGAGTTCACGATGAATGCTTCCAGTAGCAACAGAAGCGTGCGGTGGACCCTTAGGGGGTGTCGGCGCTCTGGCCTCCTCTCTGTCCAAATGGATGATCAGTTCCTCAGACATGCACTGAAAATATCTTATCATTCCAACCACATCACCCACTGCTATCTTCTCCTGCCCAACAACCTGTTCGTCTCCCTGGGGGTTAGACCCCTTAGGCGTGGATGCTACTAGAGGCATCGCACCTCCTCCCCTAACACCCCGTCGTCTTCCTTCATGACGTTCTCTAACCATGATTACCTTCACGAATACAAGTCAAATTAATTAGCAACATTATAATAAAATCTTATCAACGAAAGTTGTAGTGATCCCAAGTCACGGGTTGAACCTCGCTCTGATACCACATGTAATGACCCCTCTCTTACGACTACAAGCGAAGTAGAAGTGATTTTTTTTTGTTTTTAGGAAAAGAAGGCAATGATGACAACAATTTATCCACACCACTGACGACAAACACAAGCACGCAGTCCGGGAAACAGGCTACTATGACACCACACATAGGCATAAGGGAAACTGGGAAAACATGCGTAGAATAACAAGGAGGAATGACTACCCGCCTGACACAAACACGACCATGCCTACAAGCTAAGGGACAACATCCCCATCCCAACACAACAGCATAGACAAACAAAGACTAGAACCTCAAGGCACAAGAACCAAATGCCTGAAGGCGTTCAACCCATGCGCCAAAAGAAACTTGCAATGCTCGACAACACTCACATAGATTGCACCTACTCCGGCCAAGATCTCGTTCGCCGCTATCCCACAGGGTGTGCCACGATCCCCTCATCAGGAATCATTCCATTCTGAGGTGATAGACACGTCAATAACCTTAGCACAAACATAAGCTATCCAGACGGAGGACTCTAGATAATCCAATGCTCTAAGAACTGAATACCGATAAGAAACCGCGCCCAAACCCAACAACAAGTTGATGAGACACCAGGGGATGACTACCAAAGAAGACACGACTTCATCCACGACCCAACCAATCACCCAGTGTAAACTGGTCAATGATTACAATCTATTTTAACATGGGTTACCATTCTAAATGAGGCACGTCTAAATTACAATTATTCATTAATGCACCCTCTAAATTAACGTTAATACAATCAATCTAGTCAATCTAAGTAATCAATACTAGGACTATAATTATAAATACAATCTAACCTCAATTGTAAGCAAGTCTAAAATTGGCAATCTAGTCTTTACTCCCAAACCTAATTTTAATCATTATTACAACCTAAATGGACAATGCAATAATAATCCAAAATCTCCATCCAACTATCCATTAACTTAAATTACAATATTAACAATCTTAATGTAGAATGCTACCCTTATAACACTTATGAACAATTAAATCTCAACATGTAGTATAGTTATATTGACCGAACTAACAATGCTAACTGTCTACTATCATTGAGAAGGAAACTACTAACTATTAACATCGTTGTAGCAATTTAACAAGGCAATTAACATAGCAGTTACATAACAATCAATATAGCAGTTAACAAGGCAATTAACATAATGATTAACATAACAATTAATTTAGCAATAACAAGTAGTTTACATGAATGTTGTCATAACAAGTAATATAGCAATAACAAGGTGATTAACATGTTAGTTAACATAAAAATTAATATAACAGTAACAAGGCAATTTACATGAATGTTAACATAACAATTAATAGCGCAATAACAAGGCGATTTACATAACTGTTAACCATTTAACTTGTTGTGGCATTTAATCAATAAGAAGGAATATGTTGACCATTAACTCACTGTAGCAAATAACATGACAATTATTAGACCAAAGAAATCGTTGTAACAATTATCCTGGCAATTAATATGACAATTATATAGCATTTAACATTGTAATTAACATGGAAATTAACAACAAGAAGGAAATTGTTGACCATTAACATTGTTGTAGCTATTATTCTGGCAATTAATAAGGAAATTCATATAGCATTTATCATTGCAATTAACATGGTAATTAACATGGTCAATAACATCGATGTGGTAATTAAAGTTTGGCAGTGAGAACGTTGGGTATACACTCAATGTGAAGGAGAATAAAAAGGACAATACAAAACTGTAGAAGGACCAACTCATGGTCATTCAACAACAACTTAGTCAACATTTAAGGCAATTTTGTGCCCATTCTAGCAAACTCATTCAACGTTTAATGGCCAATTCGTGGGCATTCTAGCAAACACAGTCATCATTCTAAATAGAAAATCCATGTCCCTTCAACAACGAACTCAGTCAATCATTTTTATGGCAAAATCGTGGTCATTCCAGCAACCACAGTCAACAATTTAAATGGCAAAATCGTGGTCATTTAACAGAAAACTCAGTCAACATTTTAAAGGAAAAATGGTGGTCATTTAAACAACAAACTCAGTCACGTTTTAAAGGCAAAATGGTGGTCATTTAAACAACAAACTCAGTCACATTTTAAAGGCAAAATGGTGGTCATTTAAACAACAAACTCAGTCACGTTTTAAAGGCAAAATGGTGGTCATTTAAACCACAAACTCAGTCACGTTTTAAAGGCAAAAAGGTGGTCATTTAAACAACAAACTCAGTCACATTTTGAATGACAATTCGTTATCATATAAAAGATTTCAAAATTGAAGCTATACAAGAAATCAACGAAAATTCGCTACTACTCAGGATCTAGAGGGTGGCGGTCAGGGTAAAACGGTGACATCACCGTCATGACCATCGAAATCACTTTCAAGTACGAATTATAAAAGTACTGAGCTAAATACAAAAACAACGTAGAGAGGGATAAATAAAACGTGGTTTCCCTTTTTCATTTCCAGGATGCCAGTGCATCCGCATACAAGAATAACCAAAAACGTTTTTCCATTTCCAGGATACCAAATATAAAAACGTAGAAAGGAAATTAAATTGTTTTTCCATTGCCAGGATACCAATACAACGTACATAGGAATAACAAAAAAAAACGTTTTTCCAATTTCAGGATACCAAATATAAGAACGCAGACAGGAAATTAAATCGTTTTTCCATTGCCAGGATACCAAATATAAAAACGCAGATGGGGAAATTAAAACATGTTTCCATTGCCAGGATACCAATACAACGTAGACAACAGTAAGAGAAATGAAAATATTCATTGGGAAAAGTCATTGAAATGATCGTAGAGATCCTATCAGCCAAGGCACAAAAACAACCAACAAGGACGCAAGAAATCCATACGCAGAGGTGCTTTTGCTAGAAGGCGCAAGTCAAAACAATCATCCAAGGACAACAATGGGGGTAGAAGGCTGATAGGAACGCCCTTTACTCATCATCCACGCATAGAAAAGAAGGGTGTTGAGATCCATAGGTCTATTAATGTCGAAGCGACAACCGTAGATCAGGCTCTTGGCCGACTGCTCAGGCGAGGACTGATGAGCTAGGGACCAAAGGAAAAAAAAACCACAATCATCACAAATCAATACACCAAAGGGTGGTCAAGACATGCCAGAAATCGAAGGCCATGGGAGTCAATCAACCATCGAGCTAAAGGCTATGGAAAAATTTAGTCATCAACTAGAATGCTAAGACCATCAATTTCCTTACCTTATTAAACATGCAGATCTAAAAGCATAAACCATACTAACAATCTACCATGCAAAAATAAAGAAAACATATCATTGCCCTATCGCCCGCTCCGAGTTGATGTCCCGCGTGCTTCGTGCAACTCCTGCTTGCCGATGGATGAGACTTCACCAGTACCTCCCAACCAACGCTAGGGGTACTCTTCTTCCCCCTTAGCCCCTCGAGCCACAAAGGGGCCACGCACACTATCCAGAGAATCAGCTAGCTCCCAGCTCGCCTCGCAAGGCCGATTTACCACTCCTCCCAAGCTGGGTATCCCAAATCCCACAAGTTAAGTCAGTCAAGTAGATATTTCTGCAGTGTAATGTTACACAACTAGAAGAGAGCCCTCATCCTTTTCCTCCCTCCATTATATAGATTTCGCAAGTCAAAAACTTTCCCCAAACCCTTTTTAAATTATTTTTCAAAAACTTAATTCATAATAATCCTCCCCGTACATGTGTCACCCATCCCCTTCATTCCTCCAAAAACTAATTTCTTTAATTAATTAATTACCCTTATTTCCCTCACCCACCTAGAGTCACTCCTAGATTCACTCCTAGGTGTCCCCAAATTCCCTTACAGGTTTTAATGACTTTCCCCATTATTAATTTGCTAGTTCAGTTTAAATTAGAAATTTCTTAAATGGTAGATACCTTACTAAGATGGACTAACTGCTTTTTCCTAGTGTTTCCCCTTTCTTTTATGGTTCCCCTTTCTTTTGTAGTTCTCGCCTTTTCCTAGTTTCCTAATTATTTTAGATTTCCCCTTTTTCCCTTTTTAATTAAACTCAAAAAGGCAAGTGTAGAAACTTACCCTTTTTCCCCTTCCTCCCCTTTTTTATGAATTAAATTTTTAATTAGCATAATAAAGTAAAACAATCATTTTCCCTTTTTAAGTTTTATCCCAAAATATTTTTATAAATCACTTTAATTTCTTACCCCCTTCTTGTCACAAGATTAATGAAGATTATCTTTTTTATTTTTTTTATTTTTTTTAAATAGGTTTATTTTTTTATAAAAAGGTAAAATTTTACCACCAGTAAAATATAGACCTAGACCTTATTTTCCTAGGCTGGGCTACATTTTTTTTAAGGGAATGGTTTCATATTTTCCTTAACACTTTATTGTCCTAAAGCCATCTAGGTTTATCCAATTATTAATTAACCACGCGACGTGCCCTTCAGGACGCACTAGGTGCTCCAAGGGTGTCACTCGCCTCTTTCGGTTTCTCTTGTGCGACGTGCCCTTCAAGACACACCACGTACTCCAAGGGTTCTACTCGCCTCTTTCCATTTTTCTTGTGTGACATGCCCTTCAGGATGCACCACGTGCCCCAAGGGTGCCACTCACCTCTTGACTGACTTAGTAGACATCAAAAACCCCTAGAGTCAATACTCCGCCAAGTGATATTGTGGGAGACTAAGGGCCTCTAAGGAATAAGGCCCCCACCTTATTGCACGCCCCTTAGAATCATCGTGAGCGAGTGTCGCAATCTGCCCTCACGGCATCGTGGGTCCTGTCGAATTAGGTAATCATTAACCTACAGTTCGAGCCACGACGGGAGTGATAGCAGGTTGTGGCAGGGTTGTTGTCCACACCTCTCCCTCAACATCTCTGGTAGTCAAGCATGACCCCTCTACTCCACATGTGAGTCTGGTCGGCAAGCTATCATCATCCTGCATCATCAATGAATCATGTCATAAATATATCCATATCATATCATCAAATCAGATGCACTAATATCACAATAAAACAATCAAACCTTATTAGTTCACTCCCTAACTTGATCCAGAGTCCAAGGGGTTCCATCGATGCCTCTGCATCCTCGAGGTCTGAAATCCTGCACACTCAGTAAAACCGAGTCAATAGCACATGTTTATGTCAATGCAGCAAAACAACATGACATCAACCCATAACGCCTCATAATCAAAATCAAATGTTTTAATAGCATAATAATCCGGATCACTTGCGAGCAAGTGTCCTCAAAGAATAAGTTCGCTCAGTGCGCAAGAGCGGGATGTTACACTTTCCCCCCACCACACACCCTATTGGGGGTGAGCATATGTATGTGTGTAGAGTTTAGGGTGGGAGGTGGGGGTGAATATATGCATGTGTGTGTTGTGACTAGTCACCAATGCCAACTAAATACCAAGTTCATGAACATTGAACTATTATCCCCAATAATGTTAGACAACCATATAGTTGAAGTCATTGTTTACCATAGCATTGAATTGTTCAAATTATTGAACTTTTTGTTATTGAACCCTTTATGATAAATATACAAGATTAAAGGCTTTGAAGTGGTTGGATCATTATTCAAGACTAGTCTATTTGCAAAGGAATTAATAGTGATTTCGTTCATGGTATACGCTATCCTCTAGAGGATTAGATATTTCTGGTGGAGGAGTTGTAACAAATATTTTTCATTCATTGTTATAAAAATAAATTGCAACTCCCGTATCACATTATCCAATTGGCCATACAAGGCCATCTCAAAAATGGCCTTGATATTAACAGTTTTTGGGTCATGATATTCTAGTGCACTTTTTGAGATCTTCCCATGCATTTTTCAAGGTTCCAATTTTTTTCGGACATATCATATCCATATAGATCAAAATTCCCACTTATCCCTAATCAAGCTAAGGTTAGGGTTCTTTTACTCGAGAGTTTTTACTTCTTAATTTTGTTGGCATCATTGTAAAATGTAGTTCCAACTCTTGTTATGTGCTTTTTGCAAATGAGCGTAGTCATCACATCTCTTTTCATAGATAAGCTACCACCATTCTAGCCATATTGTATTGCTATGTAAATGGTAGTGTTTTTCACCATATGATTCATCAATAGAATTTGGTTTTCATTGTAATTATTTACTTTCAATATAGTCCCTTATATTATATATACAATATTGTGTTCTTCCATTTCATTCTCAACCCAATCAAACTAATCAAGCATGGTAAAGACTTTCCTCATCGACTCAAGAAACCTCCCATGTTTAATGAGGTAAATAAATACAATAGAGCCATAGATCATATCAAGTTGTTTCTCTAGGAATCCCTTGATTGATAAAGGAATGAGGTGATGGACCATCTCACCCAACTCATGTGATAGAGGTACCTTCACTAAGCATTGATTTTGCAGGAAGGACACAATTCAAGGTACATGTTAATTTTATTTCCCTCTATTTGAAGGCAAGATAAATGCAAAATCTTTGGAGAGATGGTTGAATTTGCTAGATGACTATTTCCCTATTTACAACTTTTCTAACAACAAGAAAATTACTTTCACACTTCTAAAGTTTTTTCCCCATGTCAAATATTGGTGGGATACTTATCATGTCCCATGTATTAAATATTATACATCGTATGTGATGGAACCCATTTGGGGGTGTTGTCAGCTTTTCGTGCTTGTGAATGGAAAAATATTCGTGTATCTAGTTGTTAGAGCTAGTCCTAGACAATGAAAGGTGAGTCGACAACGATATAACCAATTACCCTATCCTTTATCATTCATAAGAGTTATAAAGGAATTGGACAATGGATTCAATGATTTAAACAAAATTCAAACAATGTTCTTGTGGGGTAACAACAATCATTGATTCATTCCAATGGAAAAGAAAATAAAACAATACTATATCACTCACGAAGAGAGCTTGCAATAGTTGAGCTCCAATCTTCTCCTTGGGAGGGTCCTTTTAACCTTTTTGTGGACTCAATCTCATTCTATGACATATTTGGGAAACATTTCCCCCTTCTTGATGGTCATTTTGAATGGAAAATAAATAAGAGGGTAAGAAAACAAGAAATAGATAAATATGAGCAATGGTTTCCTAACCCTTTGATCTTATTTACCCAACATAACTTTGCTTTGAATTACTCCTTATTAATGCATAGTTTTGGCTTCTATTTATAAGTAGAATTAAACCAATAGAGTAAACCAAATCCCAAGTGAATGCTTTTTATTTAGTGATGAACACTTGTGTCCTTAATGAGACCTCAAGAAATACCAAAGGATTGATGGTTCATGACATGGGAAACTCAAGTTGGTTTATACACACCCACTATGTTGTTTTAGCAGGTCCTTGGTCATTTATGAGCCATGGAGTAGTTGAGTTTATATATTTAACGGGTCACACAAGTATCAAAGATTTTCCAACATGATTGTCACTAGTAATGGAGATATATCACATCACCCTAGAAATGGTCAACTGGAGGTTTGAATTTAGTTGGTGGTGTGTGAATAACCATTAAATATTGTGATGCATTGCATTACATGAGTTATGTGTGGATTTGTGATGTTTCCAAGTATGACCACTTAAATTCCACAAGTGAGCGAAATTAGGGTGATAACAGGTGGGGTTTCTCAATGCCCTCAAGGAGGAGTATTTACCTATCGGATATTGTGAACTAGTACACAATATGGGTGACCTTGCACCAAGATAAAGACCAAACTGTGTGGAAGTATATCAATGCCTTTTATACCCTACATACAAAACTAGGTATTAGGGATTATGAGTGGCACTTGGCTCTAAAGTACTGCAATGGCCTACACACACATACATATCCAAACATAAATGGAATTTGTAGAGATCTCTTGGTCCCATTTTGGGTTTTCCCTCCTTAAGAGTTATTGGAGAACCAAGGAATTACATAAGTGAAGAGCAATGATTTCCAAGAAGAGGTGATGTCGATGGACATCATTATAGCACTGAAGCATAAGAGAGAATAGCTCAACTTATGGAATGAAATAATCAACACATCATATTATTATCATCATTATATTTATGGAATGAGCCTGGTTATTTATGAAACTATTTACATTTCTCAAGAAGCATAGCCCTTGTTGGAGTAAAAACATCAATGAAAAAGTGGTAAAAAAGCAAGTAAAAGAATAGAAAAATGTTATTTTAAGTTTGTACCCTAAACCTAAATGCTAAAATAGTTTTATAAATCCATGAGGATATCATTCTTATCACGAATCTTATGAAAAAACACAAGATGTTGACCCCAACGTTTCAGAGCATTTGCAAACTCATTGTCAAGTCAATGGTCACTAGCTTGTATTGTGTTAGAGTTGAGGATTGAGAAGTTGGAAGTCAACATTGGATTCTTGAATTGTGTTGGAGATTTGCACCACATTTCATTTGGTCTACCTTTCCACCACATAGTAGAGTTACACAAGGTTGGGATTCGTTTACTTTCATTTTTTTATTTTATTTTTTTGCTTTGTTGTGATTGTTCTGTATCCACTTTCTTGGGTTTTCATACAATATCTTCACAATTACTTCTTAAGAACTTAGTTGCACCTTGTAGGAAATTTTATTTCCATGGTAAAGGAAACATTGGTATTCTTGATTAATTATCAAGAACTAGTTACTCAAAACAAACCTTAGAACATTATGGGCACTAACATTGGTCTTCTTGATTACTTATCAAGAACTAGTTACTCAAAACAAATCCTAGAACATTATGGGCACTCTTATTTTCATTGGATAAGGAACATACACAGGCATCATGTTAAGGAGTGAAGAACATGAAACTGAATAATTTATATAGGGTTATTATTTTTACATATAAATTAAAAAATTCCAAAAAAACTCAAAAATGCTAGTTATGTAAATCCTAGGAATTTATGTTTCTTGTTTCGTGTCCATTTCATATATTTTTAGTAAGATAGTTCTCCATCCGATCTCTAGTGACATGAAGGTTTGTTATAATGCCTAAATAATTATGCTTGTGATTATTATGCTCACAATTTTTCTTTTAATGGTTAGTGAGACTTATTATGGTTACTTGTATCCAAGTGTTTCTACATGAGAAACGAAGGGTTCAAAGTATTAGAACATCTAAAACCAAGGTTTCAAGGGTTTGATAGTGAAATATCAAAGATATTGTATATTCAAAAAATTAGTACTTCATTTTCCCGTATTGTATGGGTTAAACAAATCGAGTTTGTATATTGGAACTCCCTCACATTGGAACATATCATCTTTAATTGCACTTGAAATAGGTCCCGAGGATAAGGAATCATGTCTTATGTTAATTTCTTCAAAATGAAATAATCTCTTGCAATTTGAACTAGATCCAAGTTTTGGCCATTAATTCCCTTTCACACCTAGACTAAGCCCACTTCCTCATTTTGTGACTTTGGGTTCTTCTTACTTAGATCCAACGAGGGTTTCATCTTTTTCTTTTAGGGGTTTTGTTTTTTAAACTACAATATTCTTTTTTTTTTTTTTTTTTTTTTCTTTTAGGGTTTATTTTTAAACTACAATATTCTTTTTTTTTTCACTTCATAGTTTCTCCTTGTTAACATTTATTAGATTTATTTATGTATTGTTTTCAACTCTAGCTCAAAAAAGTATTCCATTTTCATTTTTTAGAATGGGTATTGGGTTGAGTTGAGTTTTTTTTTTAATTTCAAAATGACATCCCTATTATAATTTACTTATTAATTAATAATGGGAATGACTCTCCAAAAATTCAAAATACAAAAATAGATAATTATTTAACACTCAAATTGTATATTGAACTAATTTAATTAAGTCTCTAAACTCAATTCATATCATTACTTGTTATGTGATTTAATTTTTATAAAAATAATTTTACTAATAATATTTTAAATTTTAAATTTAAATTTAAAAAATAAACAGAGTATTATAAATTTTAAATTTAAATTTAAGAAATAAACAAAGTATTATAAATTTAAGAGATAAACAAAGTATTATTCGAAAAGAAAAAGGAAATTTTGTATTACTGATTTATTTTTCTTTAATAACAAACTCATACATTTGATTGTAATTTTTAATTCCAAATCCATTGATATGACCGTTTAAAATTTATAACCCATACTAATAAAAGGAATATAATATATGGCTATTTAATATTCAATGTTATGTGAGTCAAATTCCATTGATATGACCATTCAAAATTTAACCCACAGTAATAAAAGGAATATTATAATTTATGTCTATTTAGTATTCGTATTCCGTGTTATGTGACTCCATATATATTTTCTTGCATTCATTAAAATATTTTTTTTTCAATTTATTTTAAATATAAGATAATTTTTATTTTTATTTTAAGTTAGAGAGATGTATTAAAGTCTTCTAGTGTCAAAAAAATTACAGTTGTCAGGGTAAATAATGAGACAGTGCTTGCATCGCTTAGATGGAAAACCAATGCTACCACTTGTCCAAACAGTTCACAATTGTCCAAACAATTCACAGTTGCAGTAAAAAGAGAAAAAAATGTCATGTGACAAATTGTTGCTCTAAGACTAGAAACTAAGGTGCCTCGCAGGGCTAGAACCAAGAGAAGTAATCCGTCTAAAGACATAAAAAAAAACTAGTAAAACCTGTGAACATCGTTTTCATCTAGAGCTTGGGCATGGCTTCTGTTCTTTTTGAGGGTCGTGTGCAATTTATGTGGCTGAAGTCCCTGTGTCCGAAGTGGTTTGAAGGAGAGCACGGAGGAGAGTCTCCAAGCGCTCCTCGGGATGCTCCCGAAGTTCGTCTCTGATCCGCAGCTCCGCCATGTCTCCTGACTTCGAAGAATGAGTTCTAGATGTTGTCCAAAGAATTCTACAACTTCATAAACCCATCGCACCGAGCGCAAGAGGCTCCAAGACAATGTAGTGCAGATTAGTGGATTATTCAGATCCTGAGGAGGATCAAGATTCGACTTTTCTTTCCGACGAGGAGTTCATTTGTAATAAAAAAACTTAAAAAATCCACTGACATGGCTTCCCTAAACCTATTGGATCATTCTAGCATCTATCTAGAGGCATGCATGTGGTCACCATCCCAAGGTGGTTCATTACGGGTAGGTAAGGAAGTAAATGAGGAGTCTAGATCTCTCTCAGCGCCAGCAGAAGGTAAGCAAATCCACAGTTCGAATGTTTCACCCTTATTATCGTTGCATGTAAAAGAAGCCCCTCCTAGGGCTGCATGCAAGAATGACGACCAGTTTTTTGTGAGTGAAGTCCCGGGAGGGACATCCAAAGTAGTGAGATTGACAAAGAAGAGGTGTTGGAAGGTGAAGGTGGACCATAGAAGGATGGTTGTGGGTGATGATGTTTAAGTTGGGGCGATTCCAGACCTTCTTGGTAAAACGATGATAGGGATATTCATTGGGAAAATTGTCAGCCCGATAACTCTAAAAGTGTGGTTGAAAGAAAGTTGGGTGAAATCCCTCGGTTATTGTCCTATGTTCCACATTTTGGCTTGAGGTTGGATTAGCTTCCAGTTCTCCTACATGAAGGATATGGAGTTAATATTGAGCAAATAATGGGGTTGGGGCCCCTCTGGGTTGGTATTATAGGAATGGTCCATCTCGTTTGATCCATTGTGAGAATCTAGAATTTCCTCTAAAATTTGGGCTATATTTCCCAATCTACATCTTGTTTTTTGGAATGAGCATGTCTTCCAATCCATAGGAAATAAAACTGGTACATTTCTTAGTCGTGAGCCTGGGTGGGAGGCTAAGGAGGATCGCAGGTGGGCTTCGGTGCAAATTGTCATTGATCTCAAAGAGGGTCTGACATAGGAAACTGAGTTAGTTTGGAGTTAGTTTAGATGGATGCAGAAAATCAATTATTGGAGGGTTCCCTTTCGTTGTTATGGTTGTCATCAAGTGGTGTCATGTTCAAGCAGATTGTAGAAGAGAATCCATGATCTTCCCTCCATTAAAAAAAGTGTGGAAACACAAAGAACCAGCAGTAGACCAAGATATCATCTGAAGGAATCCTTCAAGTGGAGATATTAGAGAAAATCAAGCACAAGGTAGTATCTCGTTGGTTCTTTCAAATAAAAAATCTAAATCCCTCTCTTTAATTGGTTTTTCTCCTCCTAGGGATATAGATATGAAAGAACACAATCATATCAACCTTTCCCCCTTGTCAAGTGTGAAATCTATCCCTTCTAAGGTGGAGGACAGTGTAACTTTGGTTCCCGAGAAGGAAGAGGTGTTGCCGCAATCCATTAAGCTTGAATCACAGCCCTTTGAGGTGAAGGAAGGCCTTCCATCCAAAGTCACAAGAGGCAAGTCTTATATCTCATCAATTAAAGATTCCTCATCAGAAAGGGAAGCCTCTTCCAATTCTTCTCAATCCCATCAATTAGTTAAATCAGACTACCTTTTGCATTGAAAAGTAAGAATCATGGAGGAGGTAATTGTAGGAGGGGACTAGCTTATTATAAAGGTCTAGGGGGCCAGGTGGCAGGAAATATTTTTTTTCCTTAGCCCAATATAAAGCATTGAAGAAAATTAGAAGTGGAAGAAAATCAACCATAGATCAGGCCCTTAGAGTAGGAGCAACCTAGGAAGGGGTGAATAAATGATAATTCTATCCTTTAATGACGTAGGAGTGGGAAGTGCTCCTAAAATCCTAGCTCTCAAATGCCTGGTATAGGTTACTAAACAATACATCGTTATGATCCAAGAAATAATGTGTTTGGCAGCAAACACAAAATAAGTCTTTAGTAGTTTATTGAAAGGATGGTCCTTTTTATTTATTGATGTTGTGGGTCTCCCTGGGGGGCTCTTAACATCTTTGAAACCAAGTCTCACAGCCTCTAGATTCATCTATTTCTCATCTAGGATTCTTGTAGAGATTGTAGATAAAGAATTGAAATGCCCTCTGAGTGTTTTCGATGTGTATGGGCCTTACTCTGATAGAATGTAGTTTTGGGAGTCGCTGGGTAGTTTTGAACTTTTAAAAGATTCCAACATTGTTCTAGGTGGATATTTGAAATTCACCTTATCATTAAGGGAGATGTGGGGAGTCAGGCCAAGACAGGATCTCCAGGAAGGCTTCTTTTTAAATTGGATTGCAAAACATAAATTGGTTGATATCAAGCCAACCAAATTATCTCAACACATGGAGAAATGGGAGAAAACGGAAGTATGTTGTTTCCAAGCGCCTGGATCATTTCCTGTTATAGGAAAATATATTGGAAAAGAACTAGAAAATCAAATCCATAGTGGTCATTGGAGGCATTTCTGATCATATGCCAATCTTGTTAGAAATTTGTGTCCCCCCTATCCACCATCATGTTCCGATGAAATTCAACCATGAATTGTTGAACATAGAAGAATATAAAATGTTGGTCAAAGGGCTTTGGACTCCATTTTCTGACAGTTCTAAAGGCTCATTTATGAGCCAATTCACCAAAAAAAAATCTTTGGTTTCTCAAGCTACAAAATTATGGGATTATAAACCTCAGCAATTCAGCCATAGGTTTTGTGCTAGACACTCAAACCATTGATTAACTTGGAGCTCCAAGTCGAACTCAATGGACTTCGAATAGACTATAGCCATCACAATTCCCTAGTCTCGGATTTAGCCAAATTCCAAAAGTCGAATCCATATCATAAATATTTACATGAACCCTATCGACTTTCATTTCTCCATACTGGTGATATTCACAACTTCGTTGGTACTAAATTCTTTGTACCAAAAAGATTCCCTTTATCAATGTTGCTAATAATTTCTATATACAATTGAGCTTCCCAACAAATTCATTGGTACTCTCTTCTAGTATCGATGAAGTTCACAACAATGACTTCGATACCATCCTTCATATCAGTACACTTCTTGTTAGCACTACTGATACAAGGTTCCCTTGTTGGAAAATTTCATATGACTGACTCTGGTACAAGGTTTCCTACATCGGTAAAGTTAATACTAACTTCGTTGGTACTAACTTTCTCATACCGGTGAAGTTAATGTGATCACCTTGTTGAAATAATGTAACTGCGAAGAGCATTCTTATCATTATTTTATTATTGGATTAAATCCCCGTTGCGGATTAATCATGTCATCATTATTATTGTTGTTGTTATTGGATTAATCCCCATTGAGGATTAATCATGTCGGTAATTGTATAAGGACCAAATCCCCTTTTGCGGATTGGTCATCGGACAATTACAAAG
>SNQJ01S0134548.1:0-12445 GCA_010110895.2 Picea sitchensis
ATCAAGAGTCCAATTAGGATTTTCTGGAGGCTTATTTGGTGTAGAAGGTCCCTTTTTGGGTGGCATGTTGGCCAAATATCACTTTTGAGTCTTGATTTTGAGGTGGTTCTGCTAGACAATATTTATTATGTTTTATCTCCCAAGTTTCGGCCCTTCTGGGTATGAAACTTTATTTTAGGTAGTTCTCTGATATTTCTTCTCTGCAATGCCACAGGGCTGATGAAAATTGGATGTGCCAAGTGGAATTTACGGTAACTTCCTCACAACTTGCCAATTTATGTCATTTCCAGGATATCTCACTTGAATAGAATGCCCCGCACAAAATAATTGATATCAAATTCTGAAACTCGCACCCAAAATACTACAGACTGTCCAAGATCCAATGCAACCTGTCCCACTCAATTTGGATACTCTAGAAAGAAGTTATGCTTGTTTTACCTGGAACACCTTCTTGAGACTAGTCAATAGGACTAGTCATATACCCTATCTTACACAAGGTGTATATACAAATTTAAGATGACCCAGAAGCTGAACGTTTTACCAGAGATTTATTACTAATTTTTGTAAATGGCCTCCAAATTACAGGGTCTGAAACATTACAGAAAAAATTTTATAGCGAAAATTCCGCAATGACTCATTTCAGGATGATTCCAGAACCCTATCTTGTACAAGCTGTATCTCTGAAAGTATAAGGCCTCTGGAGATGAATTTTGAACCCAACGTACCTTGATCCATTTAATAAATACCTTCCAAGCGGTTCCTTCTGAAACGTTGTAGAAAAAAAGTTATAGCGAAATTTCCACGGTGTCTCAGATGTAGCAGCGAAACCTGAAGACCTTGAGTTCTGATACCATATGTTAAGAACCAAACATCAATATAGCATAGAAAAACCTCAGGAAAAGTACTCAACGCCTTGAAAAAGAGATAATTTCAGATAATAAGCCTCTTCGAGGGGGCAAACTCCTTTTACCCCACTTAAATGTTCAAGTACAAGATGATTCATAATGAAAATGTATCATTGGTATATATAGGAGACTAGGAGGTATAATTACAACTAATGGCCTAAAACCGACATAAATAAAATAACATTACTAATATAATATGCCCCAATTAAGGGGTAATGGGCCCATGTTAGGGCTTAACAGATACACTCTGTGGAAGATAGGGTTTGTGACCAGTCATGAAGCTAGTCAATAAACAGGTGTTCCGGGTAAACCAGTCATAACTTCTTCATAGAGAATCCCAATGATGTGGGAAAAATTTCATTGGAAATAGTACAGACATTTATTTCTTTTGTACAAGTTTCAGAATCGGATGTTAAATATTGAGCACGGGGCATTCTGTACAAGTTCGGTCTCCTGAATAGACCAGAATTGAATAAAGTCTACCATTATTTCTATAACTTCTTTTTGGGGAGGATTCAAGGAGTGAAACTTGGAGGATTTTTAGAGAATAAATTGAGTAATATTATATACATGATCAGAGTACTCTAAGAATTGAAGAATTACAAAAATTGAAGAAGTCTCGGGAAGCATTATCAGGTTCTATATGATGATTGGATGATGGTCATGATTTAATGTAAAGTTTTATTATCTCTCGTATATTCTTGGGTGGAAGGAAGGCGCAAGGATGGAGAGTTCACCTCTCTCTTGATATTGGAGGATTGTATCTTTATCTTGTAGGTTTATCCCTCCTTTTACATTTGGAAGTTGTAGCTACCTTTGGAATTCATTACTTCCCTTGAACAAAAATTATTGATTATTTCTCATATATTGTGCATGGTGTATTGTGGTGTATTGGTGTAACTCTTATACTATTGTTCATTGTTCATTGGATATAATTGAATGGTTTAATTATAAGTTGAAAAAGGTTTTTAAATTGTACTTGATACTGATTCACCCCTCTCTCAGTATCAACAGGGAGGACATTCAGGGTTCTTGAAAACTTACCATAGGATCAAGATATAATTTTTCTGGAAAGGTCTTAAAAATAACGTTCAAAATTTTGTGGTTGCATGCATAGTCTTCCAACAAAATAAGGGAGAGACAATCAAGACCCAAGGGCTCCTACAACCATTAGTCATACCATATCAATAACGGGAAGATGTTTTAGTGGATTTTATCATAGGTCTACCCAAGTCCAAAGGAAATAATTTCATCATGGTAACATTGGATCAAATAACAAAGTATACCATTTTTTTATCTCTTTATTATCCTTTTAAAGCAAGTACAATAACCATAAATTTCATGAAAATAGTTCAAAAGATACACCGAATCCCCAAGATTGTTGTAAGTGATAGAGATCCAATTTTCATTGTAAATTTTTAGACTAAATTGATTTCTTGTTTGGGAACTCAATTGTCTCATATCTCCTCTTATCATCCTCAATATGATGGGAAAATTGATATTTTGAATCAATGTATAGAAGGGTGTCTTCGTTGTTTTGCATCTAATAAACAGATACAATGGGTCAATTGGTTTCCCTTGGAATAATGGTGGCACAACACATCCTTCCATACTTCATCAAAAATTTCCCCATTCATGGCAATTTATGTATATCATCCTCCATCCATCACCCTTGAGATGGAAATAGAAGGTTCAATCAATGGAGGACCAAATAAATCACCAACAAGAGGTTCTGAAACTATTCAAGGACAACTTGGTTACAACACAAAATAGGATGAAACAACAAGCAAATCAACATCATAGCGAAAGGGAATTTAAAGTGGAGGACTGTGTATTTTTTAGGATAAAACCATATAAAAAAATGTCGCTCAAGAAACAAAATAAGGAACATAAATTGGCACCCAATACTATCGTCCCTATAAGGTGTTGCAAAGGATTGGAAGTATAACTTACAAATTGGAGTTGCCTCCATATTCACATGTACATCTAGTCTTCCATGTTTCTTGCTTGAATGTAATCAATGACAAGATATATTAAGGCCCTTGGTCCCCTATGTTAAGTCTCTAATAATCATTCATTATTATTTTATTTTTTATATTGTTAGGTTGTCTAGAAATTTTCATTGTACCCTTTGTCTTACACACACACACCAAGGAGACCTAGTCTTAGGATCACCATATTTTTTCATTTGAATTAGATATATTGTAAAAGTAGGTTTCCCCCTCGAAGTGGACTATATTCATTGACTTTCTGTCATTTTCAAAGTGATTTTTTCATAACATTTGTTATTCGAGCATCGATCATAGGGTTTTTCTAATTCAAGTGAGTCATCTTGGAATTTTCACTATAACTTTTTTTATGGGATGCTTCAAACAACAAAGTTTGGAGGTTAACTAGGAGACATATCATAATATGTTTGATAAACATTTCAAGTTCTGGTTTGTTATAATTTCATAGATATAGAATATGGAAGATAGGGGTTTTGACTCATCCTAAAATCAGTTTTAAACGAGTCATCTTGGAAGTTTCACTATAAAAAAAATTCTGGGAAGTTTTAAATAGTGAAATTTTGTGGAGGTTGTGAAAAAATGTCATAGTATAGGTGGTAAAAATTACAGTTTCTTTTTCACTATACTTTCAGAGATATAATCATGAAATAAAAGGCTTGTGACTAATCCTTAAATCAGTTATTTTGAGCCCAAAGGGGTTGGATCCAATGGTGGAAAGCGAGGATTTTTTCACCGTTGGGCAAGGTTCAATTCTCATGAGGGATTTACCTAGAGCCATGGGGACACCTTGAGGTAGTGGTCGAACATGTGGTTGCACCTAGAGATACCATATTAAATGGTATCGTGACCCATGCACACATAAGTGGATCAAATCCCACCCCCATTTCCTTCAAATGTTTAAAGTCCCCGAGGTGTGGGACATTCGGTGACAGAGTGTGTTGTTAAGTCACTCTGCGTTGTTAAAGTCACCGGTTCGAAACCTGCGGGGAAAAAAAATACAACCATGTTAAGGGTTGGTGTGGCTCAGGCCGGGTGTGATCCTCAGGTGATTTTGATGGCTTAGATTCCCCTGAGTCACGGTTTCTCAAGCCACGGGTTAATCCTGCAGCTAGCAGATCTGGACAAATTAACAAACAAACAAAAAAATCAGTTATTTTGACATTTTTGCTGTAATTTTTTTTCAATGAAGTTTAAGACTCTAAATTTTTTGGAATCTTGAGTTGACATAGTGAAGTACATGTGGAAATATTTTCATATTTTGAATCATTATATTTTATGATATATTTCTTGTGGAAGTTAGGATTTTTCCATAAGTTATTTCTTGGTGATTTTAAGATCTTTTTCCACTACTAGCAAGCTCATTTAAAAACAAAATAGAGATGTGTTCTAGTGTATTTACATAATATGTGATCGATCTTTAAGTGGGTAAAACTGTGGTTGAAGAAGAATATACATAGAAAATATACATGATTTCACATGGTTGGAAACACATTATTTCACCTAGTTGGAAACCCTTGTTGGTACCCCTTTGAGTCATACTACATTAGACAATATCTGTAAACGGAATATCACTTCCATGTACCTTTGGATATATAGGAAGTCCCCTAGGTATAATTGAAACCAACCTTAGATAAGATATTTGGTCATCTTGTTGTTATAGTACAATGAGAACAACACTCGAAAAGACCACTCTCTAGTACCTGGGCAATCGGGTAGTATAGTTAAGGGCATGGTTGAGCCTCCTTAGTTAGTTCCCTAAGAAATTAGAATGAGTATTATTGTTTAACCCCACACATATATCAGAGAGACATATAAATGGACACTCCCTTGTCCTTAGGACCCAGTAACATTTTTCCATGGCTCCAAAGAAATATCCAAAATTCACTTCACCAATTAAACCTCCATAAAGCTCCTCCATGTTGGGTATGTGTTATATTCTTTGCATGACTAGTTTTAGTGTTTTCTACGTTGCATAGGGGATTTTGAGGGGCAAGTGCTAGGCCTTCTATGTGGGGGTTCAGGGGAAACGCCCTCGATATTTTTTTTTTCCTGGAGAAACATGTCACATTGTTTCCTTG
The DNA here is from genome assembly GCA_010110895.2 of Picea sitchensis. Lineage (NCBI taxonomy): Eukaryota > Viridiplantae > Streptophyta > Pinopsida > Pinales > Pinaceae > Picea > Picea sitchensis. The sequence goes on from SNQJ01S0134548.1 coordinate 4,993, forward strand.
ATTTTCATGTACATTGCTGGGAGGTTTTTCGGCACATAGTTTTTGTCTATGGTTTTCTATTTTTGGTTAAGGAATTAGGATCATTGACTAATACAGTTCATTGGGTTAGGGTTTTGGATATTGTTGGATCCTATATGTATATTGTATTGTAAACAATGTATCACTATGAATGAATATAGAATATGTTGGTTTTCCTGGTTTGGTTTTCCATGGGAAAAATCTCTGTGTAATGTGTGTATTTTCCATTGTATCTTTTATGTTCTTTTATTGAAAATATGTTTGTAGTAAAATAGTGTACAAGGTTAAAATATACACTCCATGACTCATGAAGAAAATGAGATACAAAACCAACTATCCAAATCGCACAGTCAAATCAATGAATATTAGGATAGGTCAGTGAAATATGTTGATTTGATAAATAATCAAACAAAAATGGAAAGGAAGATAGATGAAAATAAGGAACAAACGAAAAAGAACGATGGAATGGCTGGAATAGAAAATGGATGGAAAGTTGGAAAAAATGAAAAATAATATTTTAGAAGCCTTGAATGGGAGGTTCCCTAGAATTTACAAGGTGTTTGAAGGGACTCATGAAAATAAAGGTAGTATTTAGGTTGAACAACTTTCCAATAATAAGAATTTTCTAGGGGGATTTAACTCCAAAAATGGAGTTAGATATGGATGGTCTCCAAAATGAGTGAACCTTCCAAAGGTTTAATTAAGGAAGTTCGATGGAACATAGGTCTTTACCTGGGTGAACCAAATAGAGAAATATTTTGAATTACATAATATTATGGATGATAAGCAAAGCATTCACATAGTAACTTTAAAATTTGAGATAAAATCATATCAATGGTATCAATGGGTAGTTAAAAGGAAGCCCCTTTCTTATCATTATACTTGGGGTTTATTGAAAAGAGACTTAGAAGCACAATATTAGAAAGTTTGGAACTATTTCATTCAATTTATATGAATCAAGCACTTAGGTGATATTGAAGATTATAATTCAAAACTTCAGGTATTGGCCACAAGGATGAATAACATAAGAGACGAAAATTTGTTGGAAGCTTACATGGGTGGATTAAAAGAAAACACTAAACATGAGTTTTTCCTAAAACATCCTGAAACTATTATGGAAGCTTTGCAATTTGCTCCTCATATTCAAGCCAAGAATAAGGTTACACACAAGTCTACCATTGGAGCATATGCAGGAAGCAAGGATCATTTTGAGGTTCATAAGACAATGTTACCTCAACCTGCTCGAATACCATAGAAGGAAATTGATCTAGGTGGAAATCAGTGGCTGCCCACTAATTCCACTGGCTTAAAGAACAGTTTTCGTTTTGGCAGGTTTTTAATAGATTTCTGGGTTCCAAACTTTTGAGGTCGTTTTGAGGCCCTAAATGACATTTTTTGGACTCGGGAGAACCTAGTATTTATTTTGAGGAAAATTATAGGCTGAACGGAACAGGTACTCCTCATCCATACCTTTCCAACGGTGTATCAAGCGCCCTAAATGGAGATCATATGCAAAAGTTACTCCCTCGGGAAGTTGACGTATCAACCTCCCCCATCGAGGCACACAAACCTTTTGATGTTTCATCTTCTGGTGTTAGTTTTTTGGATGTTTAAGGTTTTCTCATTTATGTTTTATGTTAAAAAGGCATTTGTAGCCTCATTGTACTCATATTCTTGCAATTGATCGTAGCCATCAAATCTCTTCTAAGAGATAAGTTGCCACCATTCGAGCAAGTTTGTTTTAGTTTGCATTTTTATAGTTTCAGCAAGTTCTCTTTGTTTGTAGAATTCAAGTTTTATTCTATCTCTATGTGTTTCTTTTCTATACATATGTATTTCATTTCATTCCATTTGTAAATTTGGATTGATGGTATCAGAGCGGTCTGCTCTTTATTTTTTTCTCTATGCATGTCCCTAATGAGGTCAAGGTATAAGGAGCTAGGACTCGAAGTAGTTGATCCCTTGCAAGACCATCCCCAGTGATCATGATGGCCTCCCATGGAGGAAGAAAAGAGAGATAATGGATCAGGAGATTCTTTTAAATTTTTTCTTGAGGAATCCCTCACGTAATAAAGGAACGATATCATGGAAAATTTTGCATAGATCCTTTGACGGCTGCCAACAGGAAATGCGTCTTCATCAAGAAGACACTTTGGAGGTTCCTCCCCCTTCAAGGTACAAGTCAATTTTTATATCCCCTTATTTGAAGTCCAGATATATGTGGATGTTGTAGATAAATGGTTGGATTTGCTAGAAGGTTTTTTTTCGGTCCATAATTTTTTCAATAGAAAAAATATTACCTTTGTGTTCCTTAAGGTCATCCCCCATGTCAAGGATTGGTGGGAGACTTACTGTGAGAAAAATTCCACTGAGGAATATGCAATATTTTCAGTTGCACCCACTTGGGATTCTTTCATGGATGTTATTAAGGAACAATACTACCATGTTGGAAGCTATGATAACCAATATATGATATGGATGACATTGCGACAGGAAAGGGACTAGACAGTACCAGAGTTCAAAAATATCTTTCATACCTTATGCACCAAGTTGGGTATCAAAGACTCTAAATGACATATAGTGCTCAAGTACCGCAGTTATCTTCATAGATACATCCAAAAATAAATGGATTTTCTGGAGATCTCATCACTGGGCATAGATTATTGATAAGCTGTAAAAATCGAGCAGAAATTTAAATCGAAGAAGCAGGAGTTTGGATCTGCAAATTCCTCACAACAAAAGTAGGGAAAATGTGGCCCCAATCCATAGAACAAAGGAAAGAGAAAGGATGGACCACCGCAAGTCAACCAGTCCAAGCCGCAAACAAATAAGGGTAATGAGAAGATGAGGAAAGACACTGGGAAGTGGTGTGAATTCTATAAAATAAACTAGCATAACACCAATGAATGTCACTCGAAGAAGTCGTTAGTGGCTGAGCTAAAATCCTTAGAGTCAGAGGTAGGTTATGACTCTAAATCATATCTAGACAAGGGGAAGCAGATCATTGATGCAAAATCCAGTTCCACTGTCACTACCATCAAGGTCCATACAAGTGAGCCAAAAGAACCGGAGGAAGGTGAACACATTTTTCACTCATAGATGTGGGTGAAGGGTGATCTATTGCATTTCATTGTCAATAGAGCAAGTCAAAAGAACCTAATCTCGGCAGAGTTCGTCAAGCAATTGAACCTGCTGACGATGCCACACCCGCATCCCTACACCATATTTTGGCTTCGCCAAAGAAGAGATCTTCGCATCAACCAACAATGTCGTCTTCCCTACAACATCAATCCCTTCAAGGATGAGGTATTGTGTGATATTTCCCCCCATGAAGTTTGTGATGTTATTTTAGGCCAACCATAGTTGTGGAAACAACATGATGTATATGAATCTAGACCTCACATTATATAATTATTACTTTGGGTAGAAAATTGTACATGATACTAGAGGTTGCTCAGTTTACTTCCATTTCTTTGATCTCTGCTAAGCAATGAAAGAAGGTCATTTCACAAACCAAGAAATTTGTCTTCTTCATGATTCACTCTCCAGTGAATAGAAGGTCACAACCACATCCATAGCCTCTGTAAAGGACCTCTCCACGTAGCAGAAGGAAGTAGAAAAGATCGTGGAATAATACAAATACATATCCTCACCCACCGAGGTACCACTGCACTGTCAGGTCAAGCATTCAATCGATCTAATCCCTGGTGCACCTCTACCCAATGGGTCAGTCTATCATCACTCTTTGATGAAAAATGAGGAAATAAATCAAAAAATCCAAGAGTTGCTTCAAAATGGGTGCATCCACCCAACTCCTCACCTTGCGGAAATCCAATTGTACTCGTGCATAAGAAATATGGGACTTGGCGACTCTGCATTGATTACAGTGCCCTAGAAAAAATCATAGTCGAGAACCCGTACCCAATTCCATGAATTGAAAACCTTCTTGAGAAGCTCAAGGGAGTTAAGTTTTTCAGTAAGATTGACCTGAAGTTTTGTTACCACCAATTCCCAATAGAACAGACTGATGTATGGAAGACTTTTTTCAAGTCCAAACAAGGTCTTTTTGAATGGCTAGTCATGCCCTTTGGTTTGACAAATGCTCCAACAAATTTCATGAGATTGATGGATGATATATTGTGGTATTTCACCGATTATTTTTTGGTGGTATATCTAGATGATATCCACATATTCAAAAAGAATTGGGAAGAAAATTTGTATCATATTCAATAGGTCCTTCACACTATGCGACAACACAAGCTATATGATAACTTGGAAAAATTCTCCTTTGGCATGAACATGGTCCAATAACTAGGACACATTGTTGATGAGCATGGTTTTCATGTGGATCCATCCAATATCTAAGTCATTCATGACTCACCAGCCCCAAACACACTAATCGAGCTTCGAAGTTTCTTAGGACTTGTCGACTTCTATTGTAGGTTCGTGTTGGCATTCTCCCATATTGCATGGTCCCTCGACCAAGTGATCAAGGGTGGTGGCAAGAAAAATTTCATGTGGGGGAAGTCACAACAAAAAGCATTTGATTATATAAAAAATTTCTTGTGCTCATCTCCAGTACTCTCCTTACCCGATATAAAACAACCTTTTGAGATTGAGATTGATGCATCAGACTATGTCATGGGCGCAATTCTCACTCAACACAGTCATCCAGTGGCATATCATAGTGAGACATTATCAGAAGTTGTCCATAAGTACCCCACCTATGACAAAGAAATGTATTGCATTATACAATCCTGCCAACAATGGAAGCACTACATTCTCAGAAAGGATACAGTCATTCACACTGATAACAAGCCTCTGCAGTTCATGAAAGCACAAGGAAAATTATTGAACGATATCCATCAAAAATGGTCCACATACTTGCAGCAGTTCAATCTCAATATAAAATATAAGATTGGGAGCACCAATCATGTCATTGACTGCCTCATTCAACCTCCAATTCCAGCCTTAACCACGGTGCTCCACTCATGTGTCCATGAGGCATTCGAGTGGCCCCCACTCTACAAGATTGATCCTAACTTCACTACCACTTACCAGATGTTGGGCACAGGCACATGTTATATCCTTAATTTCCACCCTATAGGCAAGAGCGGAAGCCATCATATGATAAAGGCCCAAATACATCTTTTACTTAAGAATTGAACCCTTTTTTACCCTTATTGGCATCCTCGCGGGACACCTAGTGGAAAACAAGTGAGGCCCTCTCTACACACTAGTGGATCAACAAGCGAGGCATTTTCAGAATTATATAAATGAAGAGTTACGAGGTGAGGAGTGAGAGATAATTTGTATATTTGTGTCAAAGGCCTAGGAACTCACATCATCCGAGTCTCTATTGGCCTCTAGAATATCTAGAAGCCTCTCCCAAGCCTCCTCCAAGAGATATATAACAAAGGAAATCCTTGGGAAAGAGTGAGAACAATGGAATGGTAATGTGTTTTTTTTCAACTACAAAGGTGTCCATCAACACAACCAACAGTCAGTGATCCTAGCCTGACAAGGAGCTACTAGGAGAGGCAAGGAGCAAGGAGGCTAAAGTAGGATGCATATTCCTCAAGTTGAGGTATGAATTGATATGTATTCTCTATGATTCATTAATAGATCATTTGGTTTTCCCTCATGAATGTTTTTCTTTTATGTATAAATATTCAGATCTGGTTTATATTGGTATAGATCAGGTTAGATCCAAGCTAAGTCTAGGATTCTAACACTAGGAGGACAAGTAGAATGGTATTATTTTTTATTTGGTGTGAAAGAAGCAGGTTGTAGAAGCTGGAGCTGGAACTTTAGGACTATAATGGCCAGGAATACACTAAGGACAACCTTCAAGAAAAGGTATCCCATTCTCCTAATTTCTTCTGTGTGATCTTATCTCTTGTTTCTAGGAGAACCATAGGAAATCTAGCCCATTGTTTTCTAGGATTTCTAGGCCAAACCTAGGGAGATATTACTACTATTCTTAGTGAGATCCCTATGAGAAAAAATCCCATAAGATATTAGTGACCATATTGAGGAATTATTTTTCTCTAATTGAGTCTCTTTGCCTACCTCTTCCTCTATTTTGTGATTTGCATTTTAGTCTTTTTCCCTTTTAGTCATCCCAGGGTCTAGATCTAGTAGATTTGATCGGTCTGATCTAGATATATAATATATACAAAAGATACATATTTTCCAAAAACAAAATTTTGTAGACCCTCACATGTTGCACTATAATTGTCCTATTAGGTCCCCTCATTGGTTGACAGGCCTATGTCCCGCAAGGCCTTGTAAAAAATTGTAGAATTGGTCCTTGCATGTTAGAGGAAAGTGTGCAAGTCCCACCACTAATAATCATAGGTTACTAGAGGGACAACAAGTAAGGATCCTCTCTCATCTAGTGAAGGCAACCCGCGAGGACCCTTGTAAGGTCCAAAAAAAAGGGCCTCTAGGGTGCAAAAATAGTTCATTTTTTGCAAAAATTGTTTTATGGGTTTTTTGTTGTGAAGCCTAGGGTACATATTCTTTGGGAAGAAATCCTTTGGGGATTATTTTTTAAGGTATTTTTCATCATTTTTTTCATGCCATAAAAAATAAAACGAAAAATTGTTTTTTGTGATCATCCCTTGCGAATCATTTTAGGACCTCTTTTCATAATTGCACTTGTGAACTTTGGGGTATGAAATTGTATTTTTGGGTGATTGATAGTTGCATTTGGTTGATTTTCCTTTGGAAATTTGGTTTTACATTGTTAAGATCCATTCCTTGTGATTTTGGGGTTGAGATCGTGTGTAGACAATGGATTGTGCCAGGGGGCATCACTACCAATATCACACTACCCTTTGCTTGTTAATTTGTTGGTTTCCATTTGCATTGTGTGTTCTTACATAGATAAGAAATTGTTTACATTGCAAATTGTAAAAAACCTCAAAAAGACAAAAAGATTTGATGCATGCTAGATGTTATTTTGGAGCATTAGTGTACAAGAGCATTAGAAGCATTGGTTGGTTTCAGATCTGGTTTGCTTGATTGGTTGATTGGTGTGTGTGAGGACTTATTTATGAAATTGGAAAAGAAAAAGAAAAGTCTCTTTCCCTCCCATAGCTAGAGTTCATTGAAAATAAAAAAATTGCATCATCATTCTTTCATTGCTTGGTTGGGTCAAGAGTCATCACATCATTAAAGTTTCATTCATTACCTTTGGACCTAAGAAATTGTTAAGCCCTAATATTGGCTCATTACCCCTTAATTGGGGCATATTAGATTAGTGATGCTATTTTATTTATGTCGGATTTAGGCCATTAGTTGTAATTTAGATTAGTAATGTTATTTTAATTATGTCGGCTTTAGCCCATTATTTGTAATTATACCTCCTAGTCTCCTATATATACCAAGGAGACATTTTCATTTTGAACCATCTTGTACTTGAACATTT
>SNQJ01S0134550.1:0-25629 GCA_010110895.2 Picea sitchensis
GAACCATTTTCTTAATTGCATGTATGAGGATTGTACAGGTTGAATGAATACTATATCATCATAGCTTACTATATATGAAATAGATAGTTGTAAACAAATTTCATTTCCCTCTCCTCTGTAATGGATAGCTTGTGTCTTCTTATCGACAAGTCGTAATGAAGAGATCAAAGAAAAAAGTTGGGGAAATAGAGAAAAAGACAGGAGGATCAAACAACAACACTCCCTCCACGCTGGAACTAAGCGAAGGCCTTAAATTTTTTTGTGTAGGCCTTATAAATCAAGTAAATACTTTGTTGGATGAAAAAATGGGCAAATTGAACGAAGGATTAACATAGTGTAGCAAAAATTATAGTGACATGAGAATCGAGCTCGAAGCAATAGTGAATGGGAATATAATCCTCCGTAATTCAAATTCAGACTGGATGCCTTCAATCACACTATTCATCCAACAAGGGGACTTATAATAATGACATTTCCAAGGAAACGATTATTGTTCTAGAATTTGATGGATCGAACCCAAGAGAAGCAACAAGATGAGTAAATAAAATCGAACAATACTTTAAGTATTACCAAATTTTATTGATTTTTGTAGCTTCGGATAGGTATTCTCACTTGTCGTAGGTGTTGAGTATGTGGGAATCATCGTGGGCACCACATTACACTCTGCGTTTGGAGAAAACGTCATTGGAATGAAGTTGGGGCTTCATGGATTTGGTGGTGAGTTTTGTGGGTTTGTGTTGGGGCTTCACACCCACAAGAAAGTCTAATTTGATGTTGACTTGTGGAGGGGATTCTATGTTGACCCCTAAGACTTGTATGTAAAGAATAAAGGTCATTGTGACATTTTATCAATGTGGAAGTATGGTGAAAATGATGGAGTTAACATAGGTGAGTGAGCATTTGTGCTAGGAGGCTTGATGATTTCAACAATGGTGGAAAATATGGTAGGAGAAAGTGGAAAGAGAGAAATGTATGGAGGTGTTCATACAAGTTTTATGTACATGTACGTGGTTTGCAATGGGATGAATCACTTATATACATAGGTTGCAGTGGGAACAATAACATATGTGTATGTGGGTTGCAGTGGGCATAGTCACATATACACGGGTTGTAGTGATGCAACAAGCGTGTATGTATGTGAGTTCTGATGAAGTGAGAAGAAGCGTCACGGTCAGCCTGAGGTTTTATAGAGAGGGGCATGTCAGATACTGGGGATGACATGGAGCAACAATATAGATAGTTAGTAGGTATCTGAGGATAGTGCACTTGCTTATGTTGTGGGAGATATTAAAATTTTAGCAGGCATTTGTTGAGGTTTGGTTATGATATTTTGTGTGGGGGACAAGGTTGTCCTCACATTTTGGTCGATTTGTATTGGCTGGGAGAAGTGGTTTTTTCCTTAGAATTTCTGAAATTAACAGGGAGTTCTGAGAGAAAATTGTGTCTTATATATGTGTTGATGATTCATCTATGATCTTGTTATTTCTACTGCATATATTTTGGTCAATAATTTTTAGTGTAAAAATTGTTCAATGATAATAGGGATTTTATTGCTTCAGTGAAATGGTACATATCTGAAAAAATTAGTCACATAGAGTTTCATGTGAAAATTGATATGGTTTCATAGCTTGGGATCTAACAAAGTTTGTTAGGCTATGTGACCTCAAAATAATAACTCTAGCCCTTAAAACCCATATTTTTATATAAAAAAAAAGGAGTGGTTATTATTTTTTAAACATAGTCAAAATTACAATATTTTTCAAGCATGACATAAAAATCAAATTGTTGCTTAGAAAAACTATTAAAATAAACACCTAAATAAAAAGTGACCCTACCTAAAATAAAAATATTTTTTCTAAACATTAAAATTATAGCTAATTATAACCTAATTAAAATAGTAGTCTTGACAGGATCATTATGCAAATAAAAACTCAAAATTGGATCTTAAATGGTCCCTTGAAAATTTATTTAGTAACTTTAAAAATTTACATTGAAAATAAATAAAGAGAGGAAAAATCTTCACAATTTTTAAAATGAAGAAAAAACCACATTTAAAAATGTATCAAACAAATTAAAATAAAAATAAAATAAAATAAACATTTAAAAGAATTGGAAGAAAAACAAGAAGTAGAAATAAAATAAAAATGGAAAATAGTTATTATTATTATATATATATATAGTATTCGTTACCATATATTAGTAGCTTACATTATTAGCTTTATGTCCTAATAATACCATGTTCGTTATGGCTTATATGCAGTCATATCACAAAGAGTGAGCATAAGCTCATAGGTCACACTCGCTGAAAACAGAGTAAGCATAAGCTCATAGGTCACACTCGCTGAAAACCGAGTAAGCTTGTAATCATTGTACATCACTTATACTAAGGTTTACACTTTCAGTAATAGTAACCAAGTTGGAATAGAGTCTCATCATAGCAATAACCGTAATCATTCTTTCATATAAAAGCTTAACACATATTTTAAGTAGTATGAATAGTTAATACAGTGCAATGTAAGGATCATGAATACTATACAAGATTATGGATTTGTATTGAGACTAACAATTTAATACTAAAAATAACTAACAAATTTAAATTTTATGATTTAAATTTATTATCTAAGCAATGCGCAAAAGATACATCAAGCATGCAATGTAACATATTAGAGCCTTATTAAAAGATTATAGGGACATTTCAGGTCAACCTGTCCTGTGCATAGAGAGTGTCTTACTGGAACACAGATTCAGCCATGTCCCTATGCATGGACATGTTGAGACTCGACCCTATCAACAATCTAAACATAAATTTAAAATCTAAAATTTAACTAATGGTTGTAGGCTGTGTTTGAATTTTATCCTAAATGTACTGGTTCAAATGTAACACCAACATATGCCCAAGCGCACGCCCTTGTAGCAGTGCAACACTATAAGCCAACACCAGAGCACTATCTTTAACACTATGTGACACCAAACACTATCTTTGCTTTTATCCCCAGCACCAAGCGGTATCAAACTAACCAATAATTTAGGAAAACTATATTGAGGGCGGTGATGTCTTGAGTAATATATAAGCTTATTTTGATTCGAAAGGTTCTTTTCGATTGAGAAGATTTTAATGAAGCGAGGAAATATCTTTCGGTCGGAAAGATGTTCTTGAATAAGAAAAAAAAATGCAATGCAGTATCAAAATTGGCACACACACAAAAATTGAGAGCGTCAATTATCATTGATTTGGTTCAAGGTTAAAATGAAACATATTTGATTGAAAGAAATAAGACTTTCAAATAAAGATTAGTGAAAAAAATTCTCTATGAATTTTGGAGACCGTTCTCACAAAAGTGTTACCTACCTTCATGATTTACCATATATATATATAGCCAGTGATGGTGATGGTGATGATGATGATGCGTCCACTAAGACAAAATTGGTCTATAGAACCTTAAAAAGGTAAGTGATTACTTGCAATTATTTAATTTTGTTTTACATGTTGAAAACATTAAGAGAAGCTTTCCAAGATAACCATACTTTGGTTGGGTTAAAAATTTAGGAAGGTTGGTAGTGTGACAAATATTTTGAAAATGAGAATAATATCATTATAGGATGGACAATCTAAAGAGAGTGATTTTCATCTTCAGCCTTCTTAGTGTCACGAAGGTGGCACACTCTTTCATCCATGGCGTTTTAGAAATTGACTAGCTGGATTTCCTATATGGAGCTTGTGAGAATTTGTTTCTTATCTTAGCAATGGTTATTTTTTTTCTTTACACTTAGAAACGGATAGATAATTTTGATATTCTAGATTAGGGTTGATTGCATCCTTTTCAATACATGTTTTATTTTTTTCCCTCTATGCTATCACACCACATTTTCTGCGATTTTGGTTTGGTGTTTTTAATAGAATCTTTATTACTTGCAAAATGGTGTCTTCATTATTCCCCAATAGTTTAGCAAGATCGGGCATCTTTATGCCATCCCTGGTTGAGTCAAAGGTGGGTGGTTATGAATGGAGTTACACAGAAGCAATACTAGGAAGCCTCTTGTCTTCCATGTTGTTTTATTCGATATACATTAGGTACCTGGTCACTTGTATACTCTCAATGGGGAGAGGAGCCTGGTTTGCAGAGGAGGATGGGTTATGGTGTATTTCCTTTAATTTGAGGATTATAGGTTATAACATTATTTTGTATTTGCTCTATATTTCTCCGAGATTCACGAGAGATAATCTACACATCCCAAAATTCACATCCATGAGAATAGCAAGTGTAACAAGGTCCTGAAGAGGGTTATTCTTATCCAACTCTGAATATCATTTGATTTACAATTGTTTTCAAGGACCCCGTAAGCTTTTCCATCCCCAATAATCAACATAAATTCTATAATTGGAATTGAGCTTGTGAGTGAATATCAATTTCAAGATATTTGTATTAAGTCACTTCCTCCAAGTTGTTTTGTCATATACAAAGGTATCATAAGGGATGTGATTGGATTTAATAATCAAGCCTTAGTCTTGTTAGTATTAATGATCATACCCATATTGGAGAAAAAATCTTGAGGATTCTTAGTTGGTTTCAAGATCATAGGGACTCCTTTCCATAAAACGATATCATTGACATAAGAAGAAGATTTATGACTATACCAATGTGGGGTTTACACAAGTTGTTTTTTCCAAGCAATCTTCTAACTTGTGTGTATATACCAAAGGGTGGGGGACAAAGGGGACAACCTTGTTTTGACTTTCGATGTGTAGTTAATCTCTTTTGACCCGCCCTAAGTGTTTTTAAACTTATGTGTATTCTCCTTACATCCTTGTTGCAATATCCCTCAACTGGGGAGACACTTTTATCTCTTCCAACCTATTCCCAAAGTTTTTCCTATATGAACCATGTCAAAAGCTTTTTCTAAAGTCAACAAAACAACAAAAGAGTTTGGTTTTAGTATTGCGAAACTTATGCATGTGTTCTAAAGGTAACAAGATGGTCTGATTGAATGATATTTCCTAAACCCGGTGTATTTAGCTCTTTAAAAGTGACTTTCTAGCCAAGGCTAATCTTCTTTTCCAAAAAATTCTAGCTTGAATTAAATCAGACTAATCATAATGGTCCTCTAGTGAGAGGGAATGTTTCTATCCCATTTTAAAAAATAGTGGTGGTAAAATCATGAAGAGATGGGTATACTTTGTATTTTTACTAAAAAAATACGTATTTTCACAAGTTCTTCAACTTCCGACATACAAAATATTTTTTATTTAGAATTTTTGCTTTACAGTAAAAACAAAACGTGATCATTTTATTTATCTTTCCAATGACTATTTTTGATTTTTTTTTATCAAGATTTGATATGTCTATTTGACAATTGACATATATGTTCGCGTAAACATGAAAGATGATAATGAGTTATTGTTTTCCCACAACAATGTATCTATTATTAAACTTATGTTTTAGAAATAAATATCGCAATAATCTAGAGACTATTTTATTATGACTATAATTTTGAATCTATAGGATGGATATTATAATTTCTAAATTTTCTAAGTTGATATTAAAATGAAAGCGTTATTTTGATTTTAAACGATGTTTTATACACCATATCTATCTTAATTTTACCCAAAAGTAAAATCTAAAATACCCTTTTGAAGACAACAGTTTAGCAATTATGAATATAAATTTTCCATAATTTTTAAATTAGTGTATTTTTTTGAGATATGGATTTTTCATTTCATAGAATCATAATCTCACCTAAAATATTATGCAGTGATTTTTTATAAAATTAAATAAAATTAGATAAAACAATGAAAATGAAAACAAGTGCCCAATGAAAGTAGATTCAATTTTCAAAATGTTGGTATCGATTCCGAAACTAAATTCCGAGTATTTGCAGAATTAAACACCTCAAGATGAAGAGTAAGATGGAAGAAAGATTTGTAGTTTCCTACGCAAAACGGAGTCTCTTTCAAGTTTTTAGACGAAATATTAACAGTGAAACCTAATGGGAATGGATTAGAAATGGCGTTCGCTTTGAAAATATTTGTTAGAAATATGCTTACAGGAAAATAATTCATCCAAAAACATTGTACACAAATTTGAGGGGGCAGATTAAATTTAACGTGAAAATTTCATTAAAAGAAACATTTGTTGGTAGAAAAATTACATTAGAAATTTTGGAACCCAGGTAATCGCAGTGTTACTTGATTCATGATTTTTCCGGAACAATGGGGCTTTATTAATACAGGGGTTTAGGGAAGCCCCGCTTGACTGATAAATTGAGAGCTTGTGTATGTGAGGGATGAGCCCTCGATTTTAAAAATTTCAACTCGGTAGCCTTCAATGTCATGTAGCTTTCCCATTTGCAATTAAACAACCCGAACTCTCGTCATTTTAAAGAAAAAACTTATTCGCTGTAGGGACAATAGTAGTGATTGTTCTTAGCATTAGGGAACTATAAATGCTAGGTGGGAGTCAGTCCCTTAAAGGGAATCCTATTATTTTCTTTAGTATTGTGGTTTAGAATTTGACTCAAACTTCTTAGGATCCAAATTATATAGTTGTGAAATTTTCTCTTACTGCCTTTTATTGATATACTACAATTGTTTCCTTTTAATTGAGTTATATGTATTGATCTTATAGAGTTTGGAACTCGTGAAAACATTCTAATGTTTTTTCTAGGAATTTTACATTCTTTATCATACTAGGGTTGGTTGTTCTGTACATTCTTTTATATAAGTACACCTCGAAAGAGAAATTGTTAGTGGAAGTGGAAAGAGTAGTTGTAAAATTATGATTAGAGCTCTTCAATGTTGTCCTCATTAGTTAGGAGATTTAATTTACTATTTAAATGCTTTAATAAAATGTCAACTTTACTTTTGTCAAGTGCAAATTCACTTTGTTTAGCATAATTCTCTTCAATGATGCTACTATGCATGGAAAATTTCAGAGTTAAGGTTAAAGGTCTATATGATCAAAGTTAATTATGGTCAGGGCTTAAGGTCAAAAGTTATTTATTTAGTTGGAAATAGGGGATGTCGAGATATCCCACATAATATACAACACTACTACCTAGCCACATGAATCACAGAGTCATGTACAGTTGGAGTTTGGCCATCATTACTCCATTGCACAGATTATTAGGTCTTGAGAGCTTCAGAGCTTCACCAACTCGGTACCAAACAAATTCCCAATTAGGTCTTCGGAAACTCTTTGGCTTTATTAGATAAAACAAGTTACTCATCTAGCCATAAAGGATTATGGTTGGAGTCAATACTTAAAAGAGTAGCTTGTTTAGTTCTAGTCCTAGCATTAAATTCTCCTAAGCGGGGAGGATATTAACTTCATTTTTTCAAACTATAAATATCTTATTTATAAATTATTATAAGGGCAGTTGTTATCTAGATATTTTTTTTCTTATAAAAAGTAGAATTAATAGGTGCAAAATAACAAATTTCTATATACATCATCTTAACATTGGTATCTGAAATTTATATCCAAATATATTATTGATTGAGAGGGTCAATCTTATGAAGTTGAATGTGAGAATGCTCTTTCTAATATAACAAGTTATATATATATATATATATATATATATATATATATATATATATATAGAAATATAAAATTTTTTTTTTTTTTTTTAAATTATATATAGAAAATTTTGAAATTTTATATTTCAATTTGTTTTTAATATAATTTTTTTAATTTTTTGTTGTTGTAATTGTAAGTTTTTTTTTTTTTTTTTTTTTTTAGTTTTATTTATATATTATTTGGTCTTAGTGGACATTGTCATCATCATTATATATACATATATAATGTTTTTTTTAATCTTTTAAAGTTTGCCATAAGTTTGTTTTACCTTTTTTTTATTTTCTTATTTTCTCTTAGTTTTAATACATAATTTTTTTTTTTCTTTTTTTCTTTTCCTCTTTAGTATTTTGGTTTTAATATTTTATCTATATATATATATATATATATATATATATATATATATATATATATAATTTTTATTTTTTAATTTCGAATTCTTTTCTTTCTTAATTTTTGGTACGAAAATAAAAAATAAAGTGGTTGGAGTTTTTGTTTATAAAATTGGTGTTTTTTTTTTTAAACTAACTTGAGAAGTTTTTTTTAATTTATTTATTTCTTAATGTCATATTCCTACAAAACAATGTGTGTAGCATTAATGTTGTAAAACATGCATGGTAGAAGAAACTCAGAATGTGAGGCCAATGAATAACAAGATCAAGGCCATAACCATAATGCTAAGATATTACCTTTTCTATGTGGGTTTCTTGAAACTATTGTTGTTATAAAGCCTTGCCCATTGAATGTTGAATCTCCAAGTAGGGCTTAGAATTTCTCCATCCAACAATGCAAATTCTTGCGCCATTGAATTTGACTGATCAAGATGGATCATGCAAGTCTTGGAGTTTTTGTTTCCAACAATTCTCTATCCAACAATTATAGTTGTAGAGGAGATTCGTTGTCTGGCAATTTTGGATATGGAGTGTCACTAAATGGATGTAGGATTGAGCTATCAAATGGAATGTGGAAGGGAAAATTTCATGTTTATCATTGAAATTTATGGCGTTAACAAAGTGGTCCATTAGGGAGGAACACAAGAGAACTAAACATAGAGCATAGTGGAGAGGAACAAAGTTGAGCTAAAGAATGAGCAGAGTAGAGAGGAGCTAAACAACATGACCTAGAGTGAGAAAAACCTAGCTAAATGCATGGAGGGTTGAATCACTAAGTGTAAAGTAGGAGGATTATGAAGCTCAAGCAAATTCATAAACGTTTTTTAAAAGAATGTGACATCCCTCCTACCATTTTCTAGAGACGAGGAATGAGTTTGTTTTCGGGATAAAATGACATGGAATCAATTTTTTGTTTCTAGGTTGATATGATAGCATTTGGTTTTTATTTTTAATATTAACATCACTCACATTTTGCTAATATGAAATAAAAAAACAATCTGTCCATCATTCATGATTAGCTTTTCCTTGGTGCAAAGGAGGAGACAACTTTGGTTAACGTCCCTGGTAAGATAAGGTTACACGGGGATGAACAATTTATCTTGTTTTATTTGAATATTGGAATCTTTTTCTTTTGTTGGGTTCAGGTTAACGAGCATGCAACTTTAATCTGCAAACAAACCCAGCTTCCATTGGAGGAGATTTCCACGAAGAGAGACGACGAAACGTGGTCAAACACGGTTTGGTTTCAAAAATAAAATAAATATTAGTTTCCGTGCAGAGCAACCTTCGTTCACTGAACGGGAAGTGTTACGGAACAGTGAGGTTTATGTTTGTAAGTGACATAACGGTTGGCTCTCAGTATACGGAGGTCAGAGGTGTGTACAACTATTAACAACAAAATAAATAGATACCCTATTTTACCGTTCGGTCGATCTTCGTGATTGGTTTTCCCCCGTAGTTATAGATCCACGGTTGGAATTTGATGGGCAAATGGCCGTAAGTTAAATATGGTCAAATTTTCCGTAAGTTAAATATGATCAATGAGTAGGATTAATTCTTTCCCTCTCTCGATCTCCTGCGAAGTTCTTCCCATCGGATTGTATCCCATCCGAGACTTCCTTAAGGTATCGAGGCATTTCAATACCTATCTTGAGGTATCCTTGGTTTTCTTCCCAAAGTGATTTTCATGGTTTGAAAATTTCCCAAATCAGAGATTTGTAGGGTTTTAGGGATATCCCTACAATTAGTTTTTCTCACACATTTCGTAGGAATCAATCATTTATCCATTTGACTCATGGATCCCTACTCAAAACCATACTAGGTTAATGAGTATTTTGATATGTCTAACCTACGTATTTTACAACATGAAAAATAGGCACATAATAAAAGGATTCCTTTCATTTTATACAGAAATATCTACTCATGAAAGCGGTTCATTGAATACAATTATTCATACAATTTCACCATTACTCTAATGCATAGTCCTATTATTCATACAGTTTCACCATTACTCTAATGCATAGTCCAATTATTCATATAGTTTCACCTTTACTAAAACTAAAGATTGGTTTTAGTATTGCAAACTTCCTCTACAATGATCCTAAAGGTAACAAGATGGTCCATAGTTGAATGATATTTCAACTTCGGCCTAATAGCTGACTATTTTACCGTCAAATTTTCCATGTCACTATCTCCCAAAACACTTATGCAAGTTGACCAAAGATATTTATGACCGGCTATATAGAAAACGTCATTAATATTTTAACAGACTTGTTATGTGTTGGAGGTAAATGCTCTTATGTGTTGGAGCTTTTATTGATGTTGTTTCCTAATCCATTTCCACAACTCTTATGGCCGTTTTGATGTATTTAAAGAAGAATGTTAACGATTTCTCATAATTTTTTCTTGAGGGCACTATTGTCTTCTTCTAGTCAAGAGCTTTCCAACGATTATCAATGTGCTCAAAGTGAATGGGATTAAAGTTATGGCCTTTTAGATTTTCTAAGGCCTTCATTGGACTAAAAAGCCCTTTACCTGACCACATATGGTTCCACATTTTCATAACCTCCGATGTGGCACTTACGTGGCACCTACCACCTAACCCACCGAGCCCTCTGAACTATTGTTCATATTCATTTAGTGCATTCTTTTTCCATTGGAGTTCTCTTCGTCGGAGTCACATTCCACTCCAACTGGCACTCTTCGACAGAGTTAACAACCCTTGGAATTGGGAAATCAATGACTTTGATTTCTTTGGAGTCTCCAACTCGCTCATGTGTTAACAACCCTCCCGTGTTCAACCTTATGCTTAACTTAAGTGGGGAACGCAAATATCTACGATATAGAAAGGGTCTTACCTTCTCCTAGATTGATGATTCAAATTGCATCTCAGAGCTCCTCCGTTAGAATGTCTTCTTCTTGTATTGCCAGGCACCTCAATTATTCGGTCAGGATCTCCTCTCGGAGTACATTTAGATCTTGGTGTATCAACGATCAAGATTGTGTCTTGGAGTTCTTTCCATCTCCGTAGATCAACAACCCCGATTGCATATCAAAGCTCCTTTGACCTTGACAGATCAGCGGTGGGTCTCGAACTCCATGATGAGTGTATCTCCATAACTCCTCCAATTTATCCGGGTTGCAATGGATGAGGTCGAGGATCTCTTCATGGAGATCTACAACAAGGATTAAGACACATGTCTTCAGGTACGAGACCGATGAGGTTTGTACATGGTCTATTCTATGCATTTCAAAATTAACATGTGGTCACCTCTCTATACGTTGGATGCCACAATGTCATGACACGTGGCACTCATAATTTGATAAAAGGTCCTGCCTAAAAACCCAATTCTACTTGACACATGACACCATTATGACCGTCTGGATCAATCCTCTTGTATGCATGGATAATGCAAATTTGTCGTCAACGTTGGACGAATGGTCCTTCCCGATTCGTAGGCTTATGGCTATGAGCGGAGTAAACTGGGAAATATGATCTTCCTTTTGTGATCGATGGGTGGATGCCCTCTTGAAGTCCTTTCTCGTCCTGCATGTGCACTTACCTAATATGCTCACGAAGGTTGTTCCTCACGAGGTTCTCATTGGGGCAGGGAAGATCGATGACTAAGATCCTCTCGCCCTTTCCTGATAAATGAGCTCTCGTGACTCGGAGTCCTCCCATGGGAGGCTGCCACTCACTCCAAATAGCCCTATCTGATGAACGGTTAAGATATATCAATCTACAAATCCAATGATCGACGATGAAGGATACCTTCCAAAGGATTGAGCCCAAACAGGGACCCATCCTTAACCCTTAACAAATTAGGTACTAACACATGCCATTCCTAGGATCGTTTTGACTGCCATGTTGGCACCGCACGTCATAATGATGTCACTCTACCCACTTCCCTCTCTTGATCTATGGCGGATCTCCCTACAAAGTTCTTGATGAATTGTATCCCATACGAGACACTGAATGGCACCCATCCAGATGGATGGTGGAGATAACTAGAATCAGCGGTTGATGGTAAGCTATAGTCAAATTAGGATTAAATACGATAGGGACCCACTCCTAGATCCTTCCACTAATTACAGGGTGTCACTACGGGTGTGTAGACCGCACCCCATCGACATGGCGTCACTTCCGCCAACCTACTTAAGAGACAAAGATCTCTGTGGAGATCTATAGTTGAGAATCAGTCTCACCTTCTACTGCGATTTGCGATTATATTGCACCTCGAGTCTTTCCATCGAGAGAACTTTTCACTCGGGGTTCCATTTTACTCGACCATATCCTCGACCAACGTTGGATGTTCCATCCTTTGACCACTCAACGATTAATGGTGTTCGTTAACTTGGTTTAAAACATGGATTCTCCTCCGATTTAATAGTATGACTCATAGCTTAAACTCTCCTGGGTTTTATTTCAAGCTTTTTCTACGACTTTCCAAGCCTTAAGGGATTCTCGCCTTACTCCAAAAGCTACTAAGGCATTCTCTCTTTTCCATTTGGGTGATGGTTTGCATCCTACAAACTTTCCATTTCATGGGTAGAGGGTTTTACAGGCTCAAATTCCTTTGATTGCACAGGGACTTCCCTAAGGTATCGAGGCATTTCAATACCTATCTCGAGATATCCCTGGTTTTCTTCCCAATGTGATTTTCATGGTTTGAAAGTTTCCCAAATCGGAGATTTGTAGGCTTTCAGGGATATCCCTAAAGTTAGTTTTTCTCACACATTTCATAGGAATCAATCATTTATCCATTTGACTCATGGATCCCTACTCGAAACCATACTAGGTTAATGAGTATTTTGATATGCCTAACCTATGTATTTTACAACATGAAAAATAGGCACATAATAAAAGGATTCCTTTCATTTTATACAGAAATATATACTCATGAAAGCGATTCATTGAATACAATTATTCATACAATTTCACCATTACTCTAATGCATAGTCCTATTATTCATACAGTTTCACCATTACTCTAATGCATAGTCCAATTATTCATACAATTTCACCTTTACTAAAACAAAAGGTGGTTTTTAGTATTGCAAAACCTCCTCTACGAATGATTCTAAAGGTAACAAGATGGTCCATGGTTGAATGATATCTCCTAAACTCGGCCTAGCCTTTGACTCTTTTACCATGACTTTCTAGTCAAAGGCTAATCTTCTTTCCAAAATAATTCCATAAATCTTGGCAAAATGGGGCTAATCATAATGGTCCTATAATTGGGAATCGACATACCATTTTAAAAATAGAGACAATGGGGCTTTGTGTCAGGGGTATAGGAAGCCCTACTTGTGTTGACTAAGTTGAAGAGTTTGTGTATGTAAGGGATAAGGATAGGCCCTCTTATTTTTAAAATTCCAGCTTGGTAGCCTTCAATGTCATAGCTTTCCCATTTGCAAAGCCTCTTAACCTCGAACTCTATGCCATCTAAAAGTAAAAACTTATTCCTTTGTAGGGACAATAGGAATGGTGTCCATGGCATTAGGGAACTCGTAAAACTTTTTAAGGTAGGAATTCCAGTCATAAGGGGAATCCTATTATTTATTTAGTATTGTAATTTAGAATTTGGCTCTAGAACTTCGTAGGATCCAACTTATATAGTTGTGAGAAGTTGCTCTTGCCTTTATTGATATAGTACCTTTTTTTCCTTTTAGTGGGGCTTTTTACGTATTGATCTTATCGAGGTTTAAAGACTCATTAGAAGCATACCTAATAAACTCCTGGTACATTCTTTATCATGCAAGGGTTGGTCGTTCTATTATTCTTTTTATAGGACACCTCGAAGAGAACCTGTTAATAGAAGTGGAAATGGTAGTTGTAAAATTATGATAGAGCTCTTCAATGTTGTCCTGGGTGAAATTTAATTTTACTGTTTAATCCTTTTAAAGAAAATGTCAACTTTACTTTTGTCAAAGCGTTAATTCCTTTGATTATCAGAATTCTCTTCAATGGTTATCCTATGCATGGAAAAGAAGTTCAGAGTTAGGATTAAAGGTTTATGATGCTAATGGTCATTTAAAAGGTCAAAAGTTGTTATTTGGTTTGGAAATAGGGATATCAGATATCCACATAATCTACAACACTACTACCTAGCCATGAATACAAATCACATGGTTTGAGGTTGGCCACTTCATTACTCAATTTTGCAGTGTCTGATTACAAGGCTGCAAAGCTTGGTCAACTCAGTACCAAACAAGTTATCAATTAGGTCTTCAGGAAGCTTCTTTTGTAGCTATTAGATAAAACAAAGTTCCTCATCTATCCATAAGGATTATGGTTTGAATCAATGCCTAAAAGAGTAACTTGTTTGGATTTAGTCCTAGCATTAGAGTTTCCCTATGGGATATTACCTTCATTTTCAAACTATAAATATCTTCTTCTATATAGAATTACTATAGGGGCAATTTTTATCTAGATTGTTTTCTTATAAAGAGTAGAGATTAATGAACAAAATAACAAATTGCTATATACCATCTTCTTAGCATTGGTGTCTGAAATTTCTATCAAATGTACTGATTGAGAGAGCCAATTCTTATGAAGTTAAATGTGAGGAGAAATTCTCTTTTCTAATATAACCATATATATATATATATATATATATATATATATATATATATATATAACAAAGAAAACTTTGAAATGCAAAAAAAACAAAAACACTAAAAAAATTAAAAAATATTTAAAATAAAATCTAAAAAATAAAAAAATATTAAAAATCCTAAAAATAAAATTATATATAAAAGAAACTTAAAAATTCAAATATAAAATTTCATAAAAAACATTAAATATATATAGATTAAAAACAGATTGTGAAACTTATATTTCAATTTGTTTTAATATATATATATGACGGAGTATTTATGAAGTTTTTTAAGTTTTTTTTTTTTCTATTTTTTATTTTGTATTTTTAATTACTATATATTTTTATGTTTTAACCTTTTTAAAGTTTTTTTTTTTTTTTTCTTTGGTTGACAACATAGTTTATATATATATATTTTGTTTTTTTCCTTTCTTTTCAAGTTTTTCTTTGTTTTTATATATAGTTGTTTTATTTTTTGGTTTTTAAGTTTCAATTTTTTTTTATTTTTATTTTTTTTTTATTTTTTCAAAAAAATTTTTTTTTTTTTTTTTTTTTTTTTAAAGTTTTTTTTTTCCAATTTATTTTTTGAATGTCATATTCCTACAAAACAATGTGTGTAGCATGAATGTTGTAAAATATACATGGTAGAAAAAACTCAGAATGTGAGGACAATGAATAACAAGATCAGGGTAATAACCATAATGCTAAGATATTACCTTTGCTATGTGGGTTTCTTGAAACTATTGTTGTTATAATTTGGGAAGTTTTTTTTTCCAATTTATTTATTTTTTGAATGTCATATTTCCACAAAACAATGTGTGTAGCATTAATGTTGTAAAATATGCATGGTAGAAAAAACTCAGAATGTGAGGACAATGAATAACAAGATCAGGGTCATAACCATAATGCTAAAATGTTACCTTTTCTATGTGGGTTTCTTGAAACTATTGTTGTTATAAAGCCTTGCCCATTGAATGTTGAATCTCCAATTAGGGCTTACAGTTTCTCAATCCAACAATGCAAATTCTTGCGCTATTGAATTTGAATGGTTAAGATGGATCATGCAAGTCTTGGAGTTTTTGTTTCCAACAATTCTAGTTGTAGAGAATATTCTTTGTTTGACAATTTTGGATATGGAGCATCACTGAATGGATGTAGGATTGAACTATCTAATGGAATGCAGGAGGGAAAATGTCATGTTTATCATTGACATTTATGACTTTAACAGAGTGGTCCAGTAGTGAGGAGAATAGGAGGACTAAACATAGAGCATAGTGGAGAGGAACAAAGTTGGGATAAAGAATGAGCAGAGTAGAGAGGAGCTAAACAACATGACCTAGAGTGAGAAAAGCCTAGCTAAATGCATGGAGGGTTGAGTCACTAACTGTAAAGTAGGAGGATGAGCAAATGGCACCTCAAGAAACCTGAATGATAATATGAATGGAGGGTCATATTATGTCTAATCAATCAACGATATACGTAGGCGCAAATCAAGCACAATTGTGTTGATGAACCATCCTACAAATCAGCCTATGTGGACAAGCTATTAATCAAGTGATCAAACTGACTCCTACACTATAATCTTGTCATTGCAAGTGTTTACATCTTGTCAGGGCCCGCCTTGTGGTCAAAATATAATCATCAAAAGAGCCTTGTGGGGGCTCAATGGAGAAGGATGGATTTTCCATCATTAGAGGGGGGAAAGATATGTTCCATCCTTCCAAAAGATAGTTGACATCTGCATGTAAGTACATGATTCGATGGACGATAAGTCATATGCTAGTTGTCTCATCAATAAAATCGTTTGTGGGCTTCTCTTTGCCAATAGGACCTTATGTCATGTTGAGAAAAAGGATAAAATGTACATGCCAAATGAATAGATGGTAGGGGAGTAGGACACCCACATCGAGTGCATCCCCCATGATACGACAACATGGTCGAGAGGATAAACAATATTTATTTTCACTAGTAAATGACCACATATCCATCACTAAACCATAACCCAACCAACACTTAAGTATTTATAATTGTAACACACTCAAACACAATGTACATACAAAGAAAATAGTTACACTCTCCATCATTGAAATTGTTCTTTAATGATGCAAATATGATCACCTTTGTCAACTACAAATTTCCCACCATGTCCATTTAGATTTTGTGTAATGTTCCTGACTTGGCTAGTCTAGGAACATTACAGTGGTATCAGAGCTGGTTTTCTTGCCAGCCTAAGGGGAAAATCAGATAAGGATCTAGATACATCATTACCAGTGAGTGGATTGACAGGAGGACAGATGGAGCCTACACCCATTAGATGCAGGGAACATTGCTATAGTTGCAAAGTGCCTTGGAAGCCAAATCACAGATGTAAGGGTAAAGGGAAGGTGCACATTGTTGAGGTGCACTATGATAGCGAGGATGAGGAGATGCATGTGAATGCAACCATAGATGCCTATTTGGAGCAGTCTGATAAGGCTAGTGACTCTTGCGCATCTGAGGGACAATTGTATGGACAGGATGATAACACATATCCTTCATCTTCCCCATCAGGTAATGTTGAGGATTCAACACTTCAACATAGTGGTGACACATGTGAGGATTCATATGTGTTGGCACTTAGACATGATGAGATTAGGAGGTTGGATGACCTACCGGTGGGTGTAGACATGGCTTCCAGGAAGTCATGTATGGAGAATGATGAGCTTCCTATGATGAGTGAGCCACGTTTTTCATCTTCTCAGTCACCTATGTTAGCCACGACACATGAGCATATCAGTGGCATTCCTGATATGGTAGAGGAGCCTTGTGTGGGGATTGTACACAAGGAACATATGGATCTGCAGACCCAGGAGGAGAGGTATGGATTGGATATAGTTGACCTTACACATACCTATTAGTATGAGGAAAGTGAATCACCACTCTTGGAGATTCCATTGATGGATCAGGTTGTGGAGACCGACAACTTGTTGGGACACTTACTCCCAGAATCGATCTACAGTGATGAGGATGCATTCCTTATTGGTCAGAATGACCATAACACATGTCTGGACACATCTGTATGGGATCCAGGCGCAGATGATATTAGTAGGGTGAGTGCACAGGAGGATACAACTGCCTATATAGGATATGGTGCGATTCATATAGGGGTCGCAGTTGGTGATGGTATGCAGTGGCATACAGGAGGAATTAGTAGCACAGGGGATAGTGGGCAGTTCAGTGCCTTATATTTTGAGGAGTGTGTTGTTGGGGATTCCATTTTTGACCCTAGCAGTGAGAGACATGAGGTAGCACCTCAACGGAATTGTGACCAGGAGTCACGGCAATTGGCAGGACAGTTGAGAGTCAACGAGGACATGATCATGGCATCCATTAGATGCATTGATGATACACATGCATTGGTGGCAGGTTATTGTTGGAGGGCCTCAATGGAACATTATAGTTCATATGGGGGACTTGTCGTTGATGACTTCCATACACTCTGGGAGAGAGTGATTGTGATGATGGCTGACTACCAACAATTGTTGAGGGATAGCGATTACCTATTGGAGGTTAGCGAGATGTATCACAGGGCACTAAGGGAGCAGGAGGTTGAGGTGGACTGACTCACTCATGAGTTGGTGAGCACACATAGATTCTCGGAAGGCACACAGACAACCCTTCAAGAATAAAATTCTAGATCAGAGGAGCCCCTTGAGGAAATTAGACAGAGATCCAATACATCTATTTTAGCAGAGAGTTAGATATATCCCTTAGCCACATTGCGAGAGGATGTTGGTGGTTTAGAAGTGGAGCACCAGTTGAGGGAGGAGCGTGAGGAGTACCTAGGATTACTGATGAGTATGGAGAGATATGATCCAGAGATACATGAGGATGTCCATAGGTCACAGGGACCAACCTTCATGAGGGGTGTTGAGACAATTGAGCACACACGTACACATGGGGATTCCAGAGCTAGGGGAAGTTATGAGGACACTTCCCTTTGTGTTCCAGGATTGGTTGACCTTCATGTAGAGGATGACCCCATAGTACACCCAGGATCTAGGATGTTGCAATTGTATACAGGAGATCACATGAGTATGCAGGGGCATACAATGATGAGTGGTAGTTCATAGAGACATATAGAGTTGTACAGTGGTATTTAGGGGGACACACTAGATTGCAAGGAGGATATGTACTTAGTAGAGCATGGAAATTCCTCTCCCTTGTAGCAGTATACAGATTTGGGAGATCACCTTTACCGTAGCAGCAGTTGCATGAGTGATTATGGATGGAGAATGATTGACCCACAGTTGGTGGAGGTACCTACCATTGTACCCGATGGTTGGTGTTCAGTGATGAGTACAGGTGATTATTTACCATGGGTGCCGATGGACAAGATTTTGGTTAAGTCCTTTGGATTGACCAAAGCATATGATAATTTCAATTCCTACAGTTGGTTGTAGATATTTATGATATCCTTTCCCAATACTTTCATTGACAGTAGAACAGGGGGAGCTAGACAGTGGCAGGGGACATGGAGAGTTGGTTGGTCGAGACCACTTGACATGAGTGTCTTGATTTCATTCATCAGGATAGGGGTGGATCATCAGGGGCAGACAGTTGAGGCCATGGACGTGATGGGGAGTATCCTAGGCCATGGGACAGAGAATATCTCAGAGGTTGCTACATATTCAGACTCTCATTGGGATGAGGGTGGAGTGCTTTCGACAATTACCAGTAGGGCACACCAACAGTTAGTGGAGATTGGAAGTGATGAACTTCCAAATTTGACATGGGATCTGGGAGTCCATTTGGTCAATAGTTTGTTTCATCTTTTGAGGATCCAAGAGTGGAGGGTCCAGTATGGATACTTTGAGCAGACACTCATGATCAGAGTAGAGAAACATCGACATGATGGTCCCTGTCAGAGACTAGCATGGGACCCTGGGATTACAGAACCAGACATTTCATTGACTGATGGATAAGAGCAGACATTTGCAGGGGGGAGTCACTTTGATTTTCCATTGAGTTTCAGTATTGGGGAGAGCACGTCACTGACTGGTGATTCGTTGAGTTCTTGTAGTACCTCACTATGGCATCAACATGTTCAGTCGGTGGGGGTCGTGTTGAGTTTGGTATGGTTTGGTAGGATAGACCCATTTCGGGTTGAGGCCATGTGTTATTTGCAGTAGAATCATGGTGTTGATATGTTACAGAAATATACTCCATAGGGCATTGTAGTTGACATTCTTATATGGGATCCAGGGATTGGAGTGATTGGTAGTTCAACGTTTGATGGAGCTGAGTTTCGAGTAGAGTGGTTACTCAAGGAGTTGACTGAGATTCCTTGACCATTGATCATCCTACTCATCAGGAGCATGTGGGTGTCATGCATGGTGAGCACTTGGAGATACCACATCTTGAGGGGAGTCTACCTTGTGTCACACAGGTGGATATGGGACCCTGGTATCATATGTAGTTGGATTCAGTTATTGCTTGAGGACAAGCAATATTCTAGCAGGGAGGACTGTAATGTCCCCATTTTGAGACATTATAACTTTACAGAGTGCTATGCCTACTAGAGTAGCCAGATAGGGGTGACAGAGAGTTCAAGAGATATTGAGGGGTTTTATTGGGCCCGACTTGCATCGTTCATCATCGGGATCCATTCCGCACAACTTGGTTTTGGTTTTGTTGCATTCCGACGATTTCCGTAATTTTGAGTTATTATGGGTCATATCTTAATTAATTTCACTAAGAATGTCATAATGGGCATATTACTTGGAGAAACCTCTTAGTGTAATAGCTCATCGGAATTGGGAAGAAGAGCACTACAGGATAAGATGATGAGAAGTGACTTTCAGTGGTCGGAGAAGCCATAAGGATGTATAGATCACTTTTTAGAGGTAAAATGATTAATTAATTAAGTGATTTAATCAAGGAATAATAAAATAAAGTAAAAGTCACTTGGAGGGAAAATCTCAACAACGAATTAGGGTTTCAGCAGTGAATTAGGGTTTCAGAAAGCTATAAGAGAAGAGTCAACGACCTAATTCAAGATTATGCAGATTATGACTTGTCATTGAGGAGAAAAAGCACATCTTAGGAGAGATAGTTCAGTGGATTCTAGGAGGAAGACACCAGTTGGATGATTTCGATGTTGAGAGACACACCCTAGTCACCGGGGAGATCATTCAGGTCTTCCATCATTCTTCAGCAGTAGTTACATAGTATTCAGCAGCAAGGGCACATTCATCTAGAGTGAGGGTGCAACTTTTGAGAGGGTTTTTAGTCGACTTATCCCATCCAGGGAGAATTCTGAGATTTCCCACTGACCCATTTGAGAGGAAGGCAAGGCACATATTTTTCCTGGTTCCTCATCAGATTTCGACGGAGGAATCAACTGGGGTGCATTTTCCAGACTTTGACGTGCGACACTTTTGGCGGATACATTTGGGGTTCCAGAGCGAGCATCAGGCCATATTCAGGGAAACCCTTCCGACCCATTTCCCAGTAGACCAAGGCGGTCATTTTGAGACACATCTCGTCTGATTTTGATGGTGGAATCACTAGGACTCATTTTGCCAGAGAAAGAGAGGCGCATTCCCCTAGGGGGATCCATCCGGGGTCCAAACTCTCCAGCATAAGGGTCCGACAGTTACCAATACTGAGGACTAGAGAAGGGCGCATCATTTGGGATAGTTTCCAGGCAATTCCGAGAAGTACAGCTCCCAGGGCGAACTTTCCAGACTTCTAGCAGTTACCGTCAGAGCTGACATAGTCCCTACGCATCCATTGATTCTGCAGTGCTCCCATATTCTGAGTATTATCTTTTAGTTGCTTATTTGTATTCCGGATAAGATCCTTTGTTTGTTGATTTGGTCGAGTATTGTCAGTTTATTCAGCCACATTCGACCATTTTGTAATACACAGAGATATCATAATATAAACTTTGTAGTCCTTTGTCGCATTTGTTATTTGTATGATCATTTAAATGTTGTTAACGATTAATCCTACACACACATTAACAACGTTTCCTAGACTATCCAAGTCAGGAACATCACATTTTGTAATACAAAATCACATTTAAATCCTCCCAAGAAAAAGATACTTAAAGTTTAAACTCGTTGTCTGATAGAGATCACAAAAGAGATTTTTACAAAGTTGTACTCTTTGACAATGAAAAGAATCAAACATTATGGTCCATTACTACGACCGTCCAACTTAAAGTGAGTGCATGAAACTACTAATCCCTTCTCCTGAGCCCACAATGATCAACTAATTCTATAAACTTTTTTTTCAAAGAATGTGACATCCCCTCCTACCATTTTCTAGAGACGAGGAATGAGTTTGTTTTCGGGATAAAATGACATGGAATCAAATTTTTGTTTCTAGGTTGATATGATAGCATTTCGTTTTATTTTAATATTAACATCACTCACATTTTGCTAATATGGAATAAAAAATGAATCTATCCATCATTCATGATTAGCTTTTTCCATCTCCTATAGATTTCCTTGGTGCAAAGGAGGAGACAACTTTGGTTAACGTCCCCGGTAAGATAAGGTTACACGGAGATGAACAATATATCTTGTTTTATTTGAATATTGGAATCTTTTTCTTTTGTTGGGTTTAGGTTAACGAGCGTGCACTTTAATCTGAAACAAACCGAGCTTCCATTGGTGGATATTTCCACGAAGAGAGACAACGAGCCGTGGTCAAACACAGTAGTGGAGTTTGGTTTTAAAAAATAAAATAAATGTTAATTTTCTGTGCAGGCTAATTTGGGGTGCAAAGTAAGCTTCGTTCACCGAACGAAATAGTGAGGTTTATGTTTGTAAGTGACAAAACGACTGGCTTTCAATAGAGCCTAGAAATGCCGTATATGGAGGTCTGGCATGTCATCTACAACTATGAATGACAAAATAGATAAATACCCTATTTTTTCGGTCGATGGATCTTCGTGATTGGTCTTCCATGGTTGGAATTTGATGATGACGCTGCTACTGGTGATGTTGCATGTTAAAGTTATATGTCTTGAGTGCAACCAGTAATCAGGTAAGGCTTCACTCCTTCCCTAATTACTTAAGTATGCTTCTTTCGATGATCAACTTGGGGAGGAGATAAAGCTTCAACCCAATTCAATGCTTATTTCTACAGTATCGAGGGGGTTTTTCTGTAGAAAATCATATATGTATAGTGAGAGGGATTCACACTAGGTGAAAATTGACCCCATGATCATTAAGTAGTTTATGTTTTATAATTTATTTTTGGGGATTTTGGATCCATTTGACATAATCATTTTTTATTCGACAAGCAAAATGTAACACACCCAACCCCCTAAGTAACCTTTTTAAGGATGGGGTTATAAAATTTTCACTTGTTTCTCGACCATCTTGAAGCTCCTTCTCGAGGGCACCATTGTCTTCTGCTTGTCAAGAGCTTTCTATTCATTGTCACCGTGCTCAAAACCGAGATACGGATCAAAAGTTACGGCCTTTTAAATTTTCTAAGGCCTTCATTGGACTAAAGCCACTGCACGACCACGTGGCTTCCTGTTAATCACAACCTCCGATGTGGCACTGACGTGGTGCCTGCAACATAGCCCACCGAGCCCTCTGAACTACTGTTTAGGTTCATTTAGTACATTCTTTTTCCATCGGCGTTCTCTTCGTCAGAGTCACATTCCACTCCAACTGGCACTCTCCGACAGAGCTAACAATTCTTGGAATTGGGCAACCAACGACTTTGATTTCTTCGGACTCTCCAAATCGCTCGAGTGTTAAGGACCCTCTTGTGTTCAACCTTATGCTTAAATTAAGTGGGGAACACAAATATCTATGGTAGAGAACAGGTTTTACCTTCTCCTAGATCGATGGTTCAAATTGCATCTTGGAGCTCCTCCATTAGAGTGTCTCCTCCTTGCAACCCACTTTGAAAATAACCTCATGATGATCGGTCTAGATCTCCTCTCAGATCTCTTCTATTCTTGGTGGATCAACGATCAAGATTGTATCTTGTAGCTCTTTCCATCTCGACAGATCAACAACATCGATTTCATCTCGAAGCTCCTTTGACCTTGACAGATCAACGGTCAAGATATCCTCTCGGAGTTCCATCATCAGAGTGTATCTCCATAACTCACTTCAATTTATGCCTTGCAATGGATGGTCAGGATCTCTTCACAGAGATCTATGACAAGGATTAAGACACATGTCTTCAGGTACGAGACCGACAAGGTTTGTACATGGTCTATTCTATGCATTTCAAAATTAAGACGTGGTCACGTCTCTATATGTTGGATGCCACCTTTCCTGACACGTGGATCAATCTATGTATGCCACATGGACAAATGAAAATTTGATATGTCATTATCGAATGAACGGTCCTTCCCAATTCGTAGGGTTATGGCTCATAATCGATGGCTAGGATCTAATCTTCCTTTTTGTCGATCTGATCTTCACCTATGCTCCAAAGGTTGTAACTTGTTCCCTTGTGTTCTCGTTGGAAACCACGAAGATCGATGGCTAAGATATACTCTCGCCCTTTCCACAATCGATGACTCTCATAGACTCTCGGAGTCCCTTCCCCACCAGGACTGCTACTCACTCCAACCAACCCTCTCCAATGAATGGTTAAGATCTATTAATCTAGAAATCCAACGATCGACGATGAAGGAGACCTTCCAAAGGCTTGAGCCCAAACAAGGACCCATCCTTAACCCTTAACAAATTAGGTATTGACACGTGCCATCCCCAAGATCGTGTTGGCTACCATACTAGAACTGAACGTCATAACGATGTCACTCTACTCCTCGAATTACTTCTAAGAGAATAGGAGGGACTTGAGACTAATCGACGACTGAGGTTTAATCCCTCCTTTACATCGATCAATGACTAGGATTAATTATTTCCCTCTCTCAATCTACGACCCATATCTCCTTCGCAGTTCTTCCCATCGGATTGTATCCCATCTGAGACACTTTGATGGCACCCATATGATGGATGGTGGATATCTTCCCGCACTTGAATCCAACGGTCGACAATGAAAGAACATATTCAAATTAGGCTTGAGCTCGAAAGGAACCCACTCCCAGATCCTTCGACCAATTACAAGTTGCCAGACAACATACTTGGGTATGTAGACACTCCCCATCAGCAAGACGTCACCTTCCCACTTAACCCTTCTTAGGCAAGAATCTAGGGAGATCTACGGTTGAGGATCGATCTCACCTTCTACTCTGATTTACGGTCCAGATTGCACCTTGGGTCTTTCCCATCAAAGAGCTTTCACTCCGGGGTTCCATGGTTACTTTGACCATATCCTCTGACCAACAGTCTAGATCTTCCAGCCTTTGACCCTTTGACAGATTGATGATTGTCGTTAACCTCGGTTTAAAACATTGATTATCCTCGGATTTAATAGTATGACTCAGAGATTAAACTCTCAGGGGTTTTATTTCAAGATTTTTCTACGGCTTTCCAAGCCTTAAGGGATTCCCGCCTTAATTTGAAGGCTACTAAGGCATTCTCTTTTTTTCATTTGGGTGATGGTTTGCATCCTTGATCTAGGTGGATATTGGTGGCCACCGAACTATTCCAACTGGCTCCTCTTGTCCGTTTTTGTTCAACACGTTCTTCTGTACTTATTTGTAATTGTGGGTTCTATTAGCACTGAGAATCACCCTCCGACTGCAAGAGGATAAAACCAGTACCCATTAAAATTGTAATACCCCAAGGATGTGCCCCAGTTATATTATGAATTGTAATCATGTTCATGAATTGTAAATCATGTTTTGTAGGCTAGTGAGCCGAGTATTGATAAGCTGGTAGGCTTATGTGTTTATTAGGCTGGAGAGCCTAAGTGTTAAAGGACATGAGCATGTTTTTGTATATGTAATTATGCAGATAATTAATATGCGTGTCGACCGACCACGAAGAAAGAGTGACGGGGGACTAAGCTTCCACAGAATGGGTAAGGGAGAGGGGGATGAAAGGTTGGAAGAGGGGCTAAGCTTGAGGGCTTAAGTCCTTGAATAATAATTTATTATTATTCCAAAGTGGTGTGAAAGGTATGTTTTTATCCTAAG
>SNQJ01S0134555.1:1451-25626 GCA_010110895.2 Picea sitchensis
TTGAAAAAGAGATAATTTCAGATAATAAGCCTCTTTGAGGGGGCAACCTCCTTTTACCCCACTTAAATGTTCAAGTACAAGATGATTCAAAATGAAAATGTCTCCTTGGTATATATAGGAGACTAGGAGGTATAATTACAATTGATGGCCTAAAGCCGACAGAAATAAAATAACATTACTAATATAATATGCCCCAATTAAGGGGTAATGAGCCAATATTAGGGCTTAACACTTATGCACTCCTTTTGGGCACTATGCACTCCTTGCACCAATAATATCATAAGAGAAACACTTGAAACTTGCAGAAACATCAAAGGTTTGCACACTTAACAATGAAAAGAATATCCATGCATAAAAGACACATAAATAGATAAAACATAAATAAATATCACATACATTCAATGGATTCAGTAACACATAACACCATACATTTGGAATCAAACCTCTCTATTTGTAATCCTTCAATCAAGTATGTACATGAGTTCATATTGTTATCGCACAGTTTGTAGCAAGGATAAAAGGCTTCAGGTTTTAAGGTCAAAATGGCATAACATGAACCAATCCCACCCAATGTCACCACAATGGGATTGTTCTTTCTCTTTAGCATGGTAAGGCCTAGGGGAGACGCCCCTGATGACCTGGGGTTTCGAGAAGGCAAAGGATTATAGGATAAAGTAGTTATTTCCCCCTCACAAGTCACCACCGAGCAAATAATCCAACCCAAATGCCAAATAATAAAGTAAAACCCCCCAAAGAGATATACCTGCATGAGACAAAGCAATAACAAACTGATATGTGCAATCTAACTCAATGGGTTAGTAATTCATATAAATCAGTGACTATCTGATAAACATATAAGCATTTTGACAATAAATATTGATGAAGTCAACATTTATAAAATAGCAATGAAAATAATATCACTTCTTCTATAAATGCTGGAATAATGTGGCATTCAATGCAATAAATCAACACTTCATTCAATTAATGCCTTTAATCGCCATTCAATTGCTTATAAAGAAAAATGTTTAACTTCAAAAGGGTGTTAATATCAAGACATGACAACAACACTTAGTCAATAGGGTTAGTTTATAAGCTAGGGTTAGTGAAGTTAGGGTGTGATTCAAAATTTTGAAAATTGTTTATGATCAATTTCACTTCAACGCATGAGGTCTTTAGATCAGTGCCTTAGGGTTAATGGAGTCAAATAGTAAGGATGCAAGAGATAAAGGAGGAAAAGGTATAAATGGATAAGGACTAGAGGGAGGATCTTTGAGGTGTTGCTAAGGTAAGGCCTCAAAGTCAAAACCCTAGGGGAGAGAGGCTCACCTTGGTGTAGGAAAACTAGGCCTTGGTGCTTTCTCCTCCTTCCTTAACTCGGTGGAAATCATAGCTAGGTGATGATGAAGCATAAAACCAAGACTAGAGGGTTTGATGAAGAAAAGTGTTGCTACAACAAGGCTCTACCAGGAAAGCCTAGAAAAATCAGCCCAAATTGTAGAAAACCTAGGTTTAAGGCCTCTCCTTCTTCTCAACTTATAGATAGTACAACTAGCAATAAATGAAGAGAGAAAGAGAGTGTAGCAATGGCTAGGATCTCTCCTTCTTCAATCAATGGCTGGGAACTTTCTCTCAGTGGGGACATGAGACAAGGACCTACTTGTGTGCTTGTCACCTAGGGTTTTATTCAGCGAAATTATAAACATATGCAAGAAATGAAACTACAACCATTCATTCAAGACGTTTTGCAGAACAAATACTTACATATCACCAAGAAAAAAGCATTGCAAACCTTAGTTGTAACACCTTCCATTAAGAGAAAAGTCAAACTATGCCAAAAAGATCCTCCTTCAACAAGTGTGCATCACTAAATCGGCCAATAACCCAAGAGAGGGTGCAAATTTCAGACCTCCTTATGGAGTGAATAAGTTGTGATGAAAAAATGAAGGTGAGCATCTTTCATTTATACAATACCATGACCTAAGTTTACATTTAGGTCATTAAAAAGGCCAACAGGGCCAAAATACTTAAAATCATATTGTTTTACATTAAAATGTTAATTTAAAACCCTAATCAAGCTGAAAAGAGACATAAAGCCCCTCCAAAGGAGACTTTAGCCCCTTTTAGGGAAAATGGATCATCATGGAGCAAAACGTTAGCCCTCTCTTGGGCTCCTCCATCATGCCACATGTGCTAATACTGCCTAGTCTACCTCCCAAGACATCCAACAGGATGGATGATGTCATGGTCATCAAGGGTGATGTCCCAGGCCTTCCAAGGCCAACGTTCCACTGGAAGAGGGTCAATCCCCTTAGGTCAAGTTCTTCCAAAGTGCCTTTGGTGGAATGTCCTCTTTTTCTCTAGTGCAAAGCCCCTGATCCATCTCTGTCCTGTCTTTGGCCCCTGATGGGGTCTCAACATCCATCTGATGGGATATTCAACCCCATAGAAGTCCGAACTGATCATATCCCCATGTGTACCAGTCTAAAATGGTACTTGTCCGTCAGGCATGATCCTGCACATCAAAATATACTCCCTCCATGGGCTCATCAGTCACAGGGATCATATAAATGTCAATCACATCTCATCATCAATATTATTAAACATGTGCATAAAATCCCTATTACATCAGTTAATAGCTCAAAGACGTTACACAAGCCTACAATACAAGTTTGGAGAAAAAGACAAGGTGTCCTATTGGGCTAGTGTCCACTGGAAAAGGAAAGTTCCCATAAGATACCTTAGCCAAGCCATGTAAGTGGGTGATTTGGTCAGGGGATGTCCAAGAAGGTGGGTGCAATGAGGGCCAAGGATGTAAAAAATGTTACTTGTGGGTGCCTTTGTAGAAGGTGAGTTGTACCTGTCCTGTATGCATTTTTTCCAAGCCCATTCTTTCCTTTTATTCTTTATTCTTTTATTGTTTTTCCCTTTTTTGTTCAAGAGCTAATCAGGGGACACTGCCCTGGCGTGGTGAACAGTGGTGACAGTGTTACCCACAATTACTTTCACAGAAATGAGAAGGCTAGCTCGTGATGAGACCCCCTTTGCCTTGGACATGCAACCAAGGGTCACTGCCCTGGCATGGCAACCAGCTGGTGGAAATGTCATACTTCTAGGTACCCATGGACCTAATAGTCTGGCTCATGATGAGACCCCCTATCCTCTGGTTAGGTCTTGTTTTGTTATTTTTCCAGGTCCCTCTTGTTTCTTGCTGAGAATCCTTTTATTTATTTCTCGGGGATCCCTGGGCAAAGCATCTCGAGGTCTTATTCTTAGGCTTTTGTATTTTACCAGCTTGCTTTTACCTTCTGGGCCTTTACCCCCTTCTTCCCATGAGATAAGGTGCAATCCTAAAAATAGGTCAACCTAGTGCCCAGAAAAGTGGAATGGGCTAAGTGAGTGGGAAACAAGATGAAACAATGATGCTATGATGGGAGTGGACGATGGATTTTCAGAAATCCCCCCAATGGAAAACCAAAACCTACAAGAATAGGATTGCTAGGGCACCCTTTCAATCCCCCCCCAAACATGGTCAAGTGGGCCAGTGTAAGATCCAAGCAGTTGTTAGAAATAAAAGTAATCAGATGCATACATTCAATGTTTTTGATGATCAGAGTGACACATACCATGATACCTGGACTAATTACCTCATGGATCAAGAACCATGTTTGACACAGGACCAAGACGATGGTGATGGATGTTGTTGTTGCTGACAAGACAAAGATGCTGGAATAAAAAGACAAGGTGGTCCCTCCAGGGCCATGCTAAAGTCAATCTTGGTCTCGGTACTCCATGTCTAGGACTTGTGGGCCTCGAGACATGATCTCCTAGTTATCCCTAAAAGTGGGGGATAACATATGGCTTCAACTCGGGGACATGTGCTCACCATAGAGTGCATGAGAACCTAAGCATCTCTGGCATAACCTGTTGACCTGCTCGATCTCAAAAGAAACATCAGTAACAAAATTGGGGTGGTAATGCCACCCTAGTATACATAGATATATATATTAAAATAAAACGATCAATAATGTAAATGTGGAAGAAAACTAACATGCAATGCAAATGGTATAATACACGAATGCAAAATGCCTACTTACCTGTACTTACCTATGATGTCAGGTCCCCCCATCCTGGTGGGGTTTGAGGAGGCGCCTGTTGACTGGCACTGTGTGCCTTCATCCTTCCAATGTAGAAAGGTAATAAGAGTCATTAATCGATTTATTCCAACTTTGAAAGGGCCAAGCCAAAATTGAGTACTTCCTTTGACATTAGTAGGCTCCTCTTTATTGGCATCCCACATCCATACTACGTCCCCCTCCTCGTACTCTCTGATTTTAGAATTGGTCATTCCTTGAACAACCCTGGTGTATTGTGCAGAGGGAGGTGGGTGGGATTCTGCTGTAAAGACTTCCTGCTGGGACGAACGGATCTGTACATCGTCTTTTGCCTTCTTTAGTATCTTCACCGTCCTGACTTCCTTTCTTTTGAACTAGTCTAGGAGTTGTTGGTATTTCTCTTTCTTGAGCCATTTAATGTCATCTGTGTCAATATCACTAGGCTCTTGCACATGAGTTGTAGTCACAGGTATGTTCTGGAGATGACCAACAGTTCCATCTTTCAAGGGTACATTCACATAAGTGAGGTCCATCTTAAGAGTACCTCCAAGTTTTGAGGAAAACTTCCTAGACAATAACATCCCCCACACATATGGGATGTCCATGACCACTATGTCCATGTGGATGACTTTCTCAGTGTATTCTT
Source organism: Picea sitchensis (assembly GCA_010110895.2). Taxonomy (NCBI): domain Eukaryota; kingdom Viridiplantae; phylum Streptophyta; class Pinopsida; order Pinales; family Pinaceae; genus Picea; species Picea sitchensis. Next base: position 6,210 of record SNQJ01S0134555.1, read on the forward strand.
TAAGGAAAACTTCGACATTCTCAATCACCCCATGTGTGGCTATGGATTTAGACTCAAAACCACACACATTCTTGTAAGGTCGTGTGACTTTCAAACCTAGTTGTTGCATGACCTTGAGGGACATCATGTTAGCACCGACCCCTGTATCCAGCACGCATTTGTTGAGGCTCTTGTTATTCATTATCAAGGTCAGGAAGAAAGGAGGATGTTCGTTGTATTGGAACCTGAAGTGGTTGGCTTGCAACATGATAGGAGGTTCTATGGGTCCATCTAATCCTTGAAAGAAATTGTCAAAATGCTCTTTGACAGATGGGACCTTAATGACTTCTTTCAGGGGAATAGTTACATGCATCTTGGATAGTGCCCCTTCAAAGTCAAAGTTCAAGTTAACCCCTTTAGTCTTGGATGTCTTGGGAAGAAGTACACCCAAAGGTGGGGGTTTTGTTCGGTCAGTGGCAAGTTGGTTTAGCTTATTTCTTCTATACACCTGGAACTCTTGTTTCTTTAACTTTTCTTTTGATTCTTGGTCTAGGTTGTTTATTACCGCCATTCTGGCCGACCTGTCTGCCTCTTTTATGCCCTCTTAATGCTCTTCAACGATGATATTTATTTGAGGGCCTTCTATGATGTGGCCTATATTTTTCACTTGTTGATGGTCACCATTATTGTAAGGACATTCATGTTCCCAATGTGCTTCACTACATTGAAAACACCAAGGGTTTTCATCCATAATGTTTGTAGGTTTTAAGGCATTTGGAACTTTTATGTCCTTGAAATTTTTTTCATTCCACTCAATGATACCAACTTCTCTCTATACTGGATATCCATATTCATCCAAATATTCAGAGACATCAAAGGTATCGTTGGGATAATCACCCCAATTTGTATCTTCTTCTGTCAAGGGAAAAGTGGGGCAATCTTGAAACAAGTATGGATCCACCGAATTATAGTCACCAGGTCCAAGATCATCTGTTAATAAGGAAGAGGGTGTTTTCTCATCTTGCTCAAAATGACCAGTTTGTAATAGTGTGGGAATCCCCTCAAAAGATAATTGGTCATCTGGGTCTTGCTTTGTTAGAAAATAAATTTTCAACATTTCACGAATTTGTTTAACCCTTTGCAAGATACAGGACATACTAGTGCTTAAATTGGTTCCACTATGCACTCGGGGCTCTTCAGACCTATTTTTTGGATCCTTATTGGTTTCACTCATATCTTGATTTTCTAACATTGGTTTGTTCAAGACAAATAAATAATCTTCAAAATTAGGCTTTTTATGAGTGGCCATACCCAAACCCTCGGATGGTTCATGCTGTCTTGAGAAGTTCAAGACATCGTTGATGTTTGAGAAAGTTGTGCTCCATTTCCTTTTGGGAGGCATGAGTTTTACCTCATGGATTTTTGGGAGCTTGGGTTTAGTTTCAGTGATATCCTCGTCACTAGATTTCTAAGGGTTATTATTGTGCGAGAGATTAACTTGATAGATGTAGTCTTCAAATTCAAGGTTCCTCTCAATCTGGTAAGCGAAATCTTGTGCTTCTTCTAGAGTCGAGGGTGACCGATATTTGAGAGTAAACTGCAAAACTGCTTTCAATGAGTTCAAGTAGTGTTTAAGGATAGCTTCTTCTGAGTTTAAGTTAGGTCAGACCTTTTTGAGGAAAAGATTGAACCTATCATTGAAATCCCTAATGCCCTCACTAGAACCCTTGCAAATATTAGTATATTGAGAGTAAAGGGAATCCATGCTTTCCTTTTCACACCAATTTTTCTTAAAGACTTGTTCAAGATATTCAGGGGTTTTGATGCTTCCTTTCGAAAGTTTGTTAATCCATCTTCTGGCACTTCCAGTGAGTGAGCTCACAAAGAGCCTTAAAAATACATTAGGGTGTTCTTGTTCGGATTGGTGAAATGGGAAAGCATCATAGAACTTGGTCCAGTGAGAGTTGCCATAGGATCCATCTTCTCCTAAAAATCTAGGTATCCAGGAGTCGACCTTACTAGGTAGATCATCCAGTCCTCCTGGGGTGTTGGCTAAGTCCCAAGGGCCAAAAATTTCTTTGAGAGACCAATTGGGAGAACTCATGGGGAAGACAGGATTCGTAGAGGCCATAGTAGTAGTTTGAGATATGTATTGACACCCACTGCGGGTCGTCATCAACTATTTGTGGAGTCACTAGATAATTTGCTTGAAATCATCAAAGAATAAAGGGAAAACACCATAAGTGGAGTCTCCAGGTAAGATTTATAAGATAAATACTCTAGAGGCAAGGCTTACCGAAAAGTGTCGCCTGAGGAAGGTTTGACTCAATGTTCCCCGATAGTGGCACCAAAATGTTATCGCACAGTTTGTAGCAAGGATAAAAGGCTTCAGGTTTTAAGGTCAAATTGGCGTAACAGGAACCAATCCCACCCAATGTCACCACAATGGGATGGTTCTTTCTCTTTAGGGTGGTAAGGCCCAGGGGAGATGTCCCTGATGACCTAGGTTTTTGAGAAGGCAAAGGATTATAGGATAAAGTAGTTATTTCCCCCTCACAATTCACCACCAAGAAGATAGTTTGACCCAAACGCCACATAATAAAGTAAAATCCCCCAAAGAGATATACCTGCTTGAGACAAAGCAACAACAAACTGATATGTGCAAGCTAGCTCAATGGGTTAGTACTTCATATAAATCAGTGACTATCTGATAAACATATAAGCAATTTGACAATAAATATTGACGAAGTCAATGTTTATAAAATAGAAATAAAAATAATATCACTTCTTCAATAAATGTTGGAATAATGTGGCATTCAATGCAATAAATCAACACTTCATTCAATTAATTCCTTTAATCACCATTCAATTTCTTATAAATAAAAACATTTAGCTAGACAAAGGTGCTAATATTAAGAGATGACGACAACACTTAGTCAATAGGGTTAGTTTATAAGCTAGGGTTAGTGAAGTTAGGGTTTGATTCAAAATTTTGAAAATTGTTTATGATCAAGTTCACTTCAACGCATGAGGTCTTTAGATCAGTGCCTTAGGGTTAATGGAGTCAAATAGTAAGGACGCAAGAGCTAAAGGAGGAAAAGGTATAAACAACTAAGGACTAGAGGGAGGAGCTTTGAGTGTTGCTAAGGCAAGGCCTCAAAGTCAAAACCCTAGGGGAGAGAGGCTCACCTTGGTGTAGGAGAACTAGGCCTCGGTTCTCTCTCCTCCTTCCTTAACTCCGTGGAAATTACGACTAGCTGATGATGAAGCATAAAACCAAGGCTAGAGGGTTTGATGAAGAAAAGTGTTGCTACAGCAAGGCGCTACCAACAAACCCTAGAAAAATTGGCCCAAAGTGTAGAAAACCTAGGCTTAAGGCATCTCCTTCTTCTCAGCTTATAAATAGTATGGCTAGAAATAAATGAAGAGAGAAAGAGAGTGTAGCAACAACTAGGCTCTCTCCTTCTTCAATCAATGGCTAAAATTTTTCTCTCAATGGGGACATGAGACAAGGACCTACTTGTGTGCTTGTCACCTAGGGTTTTATTCAGCAAAATTATAAACATATGCAAGAAATGAAACTACAACCATTCATTCAGGAAGTTTTGCAGAAAAAATACTTACATATCACCAAGAAAAAATCATTGCAAACCCTAGTTGTAACACCTTCCATTAAGAGAAAAGCCAAACTATGCCAAAAAGATCCTCCTTCAACAAGTGCGCATCACTAAATTAGCCAATAACCCAAGAGAGGGTGCAAATTTCAGACCTCCTTATGGAGTGAATAAGTTGTGATGAAAAAATGAAGGTGAAAAGCCTTCATTTATACAATACCATGACCTAATTTTACATTTAGGTCATTAAAAAGGTCGACAGGGCCAAAATACTTAAAATCATACTGCTTTACATTAAAATGTTAATTTAAAATCCTAATCAAGCTGAAAAGAGACATAAAGCCCCTCTAAAGGAGACGTTATCCCCTTTTAGGGAAAGTGGAGCATCATGGAGCAAAACGTTAGCCCTCTCTTAGGCTCCTCCATCATACCACACGTGCCAATATTGCTCAGTCTACCTCCCAAGACGTCCAAAATGATGGATGACGTCATGGTCATCAAGGGTGACATCCCAGGCCTTCCAAGGTCAATGTTCCACTGGAAGAGGGTCAATCTCCCTAGGTCAAGTTCTGCCAAAGTGCCTTTGGTGGAACATCCTCTTTTTCTCTGGTGCAAAGACCCTGATCCATCTTTGTCCTGTCTCTGCCCCCTGATGGGGTCTTAGCATCCATACGATGGGCTCTTCAGCCCCATGGAGGTCCGAACTGATCATCTCCCCATGTGTATCGGTCCAAAATGGTACCTGTCCGTCAGGCATGATCCTGCACATCAAAAGCTATGCCCTCCATGGGCTCATCAGTCAAAGGGATCATAGCAATGTCAATCACATCTCATCATCAATATTATCAAACATGTGCATAAAATCCCTAATACATCAGTTAACAGCTCAAGGACGTTACACAAGCCTACAATACAAGTCTGTAGAAAAAGACAAGGTGTCATATTGGGCTAGGGTCCACTGGAAAAGGAAAGTTCTAGGAAGAGACCTTATCTAAGCCATGTAAGTGGGTGATGTGGTTAGGGGATGTCCAAGCAGGTGGGTGCAATGAGGGCCAAGGATGCGAAACATGTTACTTGTGGGTGCCTTTGTAGAATGTGAGTTGTACTTGTCCTGTATGCATTTTTTCAAGCCCATTCTTGCCTTTTATTCTTTATTCTTTTATTTCTTTTCCCTTTTTTGTTCAAGAGATAATCAGGGGACACTACCCTGGCATGGTGACCAGTGGTGAGAGAGTTACCCACAAGTACTTTCACAGAAATGAGAAGGTTGGCTCGTGATGAGACCTCCTTTCCCTTGGCCATGCAACTAAGGGTCACTGCCCTGGCATGGTAACCAGCTGGTGGAAATATCATACTGCTAGGTACCCATGGACATAATAGGCTGGCTCGTGATGAGACCCCCTATCCTCTGGTTAGGTATTGTTTTGTTATTTTTCCGGGTCCCTCTTGTTTCTTGCTGAGAAGCCTTTTATTTCTTTCTCGGGGATCCTTGGGTGAAGCATCTCGAGGTCTTACTCTTAGGATTTTTTTTTTACCATCTTGATTTTACCTTCTGGGTCTTTAGCCCCTTCTTCCCACGAGATAAGGTGCAATCCTGAAAATAGGTCAACCCAGTGCCCAGACAAGTGGAATGGGGTAAGTGACTGGGAAAAAATATGAAACAATGGTGCTATTATGGGAGTGGATGATGGATTTTCATAAATCGCCCAAGTGGAAAACCAAAACCTACAAGCACAGGCTTGTTAGGGCACCCTGTCAATCCCCCCAAACATGGTCAAGTGGGCCAGTGTAAGATCCAAGCAGTTGTTAGAAATAAAAGTAATCAAATGCATACATTCAATGATTTTGATGATCATAGTGACACATACCATGATACCTGGACTAATTACCTCATGGAGCAAGAACCATCTCTGACACATGACCAATTCAATGGTGATGGATGTTGCTGCTGCTGACAAGACAAAGATGCTGGAAGAAAAAGAAAAGGTGGGCCCTCCAGGGCCATGCTAAAGTCAATCCTGATCTCAGTACTCCATGTCTAGGACCTATGGGCCTCGAGACATGATCTCCTAGTTATCCCTAAAAGTGGGGGAGAACACATACAACTCTCTATGATTCACCAAAAGCTTCAACGACTCTCTCAGTGGAAATAATAATAACATTCAATAACCTCATTTGGGCATAAAATACATATATTTATAGATGGAGAGGCTTCTCGAGCCTTCCCTCCAGACTACCTTGGTGATATCCTATCATAGTTAATACATTCATCTACTAAGGACTATTACATTGAATGGTAATTACACTCAGATATGAGTCGATACTCTATATCTGTACATCCTTATGTGATAAATAAAATGTTTACAACTTCAACGACCTTATGTGATGGCTCTTGCCTCAAAATATTTAAAGGCTTTAAATTTCAATCATTTCAAAACAGACTGATGCACCCTCATTGGAATTCAAAAAAAATTTAATATTTGCACGTTGGTGTTGAGTTGTCCTCCACCTGGTTGTTGAAGGCGATTCTCCTACATCATACTCCTCTGGCCAAAAATTCATGGACTCCTATCCATGAACTCCTGCACTATTTTTCCATGCTTCCGAATGTCATATTCATTCACCCAACTAGCATCCTTTGTTGGGTGGCCCTTCCACTTCACGAGGTACTCAAAATAAGTCTTCCTCTTGGTCTTCTTACTAATCCTATGATCTATGATTTTCTCCATCTATGGATTTTCTGTTGTTGGCATATTCTTCTCCCACTGAATATCCTTTTGATCATTTGATCCTCCTGTATCATCCATCATGTAAGGGTACATGTCTGCAATATTAAATATGGGTGATATTCCCACATCCTCTAGCAACTCAATCTCATAAGCATTTGCATCAAAATTTCTGAGGATCTTACATGGTCCTATTTTATTCATCTTTAGTTTCTTATATGTTCCCCTTGGGAACCTTTCCTTCCTCAGGTGTGCTAAAACTTGATCTCCAACTTTGAAATGAACCTCTCTCCTTTTTTGATCAATTCGACTCTTATATTTCTGACTGCTATCCTGTAGTTGAATCTTTATATGATCATGAAGCTTCTGCATCTCTGCAACAAAGTATTCTTCTCCTCCACTTCAGAACTCATTATGTTTCAAATCCCTCAACTCCTAAATTCCTCTCGGATGCATTCCATACACTATTTGAAATGGAAATTTTCCCATGCTTCGATTTGGAGAGTCATTATAAGAAAACTCTTCCTGGGGTAAAATTTGATCCCACTAACTGTGATTTTCAGTGACCAAAATTCTCAGCAAATTCCTTAAACTCTGATTTACCACCTCAGTCTATCCGTCTGTCTGAAGGTGATATGATGAACTGAAAGACAAATTTTTGCTCGGCCTTTTCCATAGAGTTCTCCAAAAGTGTCCCATGAATTTGGTATCTCTGTCCGAGACTATACTTTGAGGCAAGCCATGCAATCTCATAACCTCCTTGAAAAATAAATTTTCTATGTGAGTAGCATCACTCATTTTCTGACATGGTATGAAATGTGCCATTTTTGAAAATCTATCAACTACTACAAATACTAAATCACTCCCCCTCTGGTTTCTTGGCAATCCCAACACAAAATCCATGCTTATTGCATACCACAGCCTGTATGGAATAGACAATCATTGATACAGACCAACGTTTTATTGTTTCCCTTTTACATACTGGAAGACTCTACATCTATCCACAAATTTATTTACATTGGATCTCATACCTGGCCAATGGTATGAAGAACTCAGTTGTGCATAAGTCTTGTAATGGCCGAAATGTCCAACCAATCCTTCATTGTATTTTTCTTTCAATGGGTTGTCTCTCATTGAGCATCTAAGAATACATAGTTGGCTTCCTTTGAACACTAGTCTATCTTGAATTAGATACTCTATCCACTGGCTTCTGTCCATTAGCGAAGGGTTCTCACATGCTTCATAATCCTCTTTAAAATATGGATCTTCACGATACATTTCCTTAAGGTGTTCAAACCCTAAATTCTCCACTTGAAATTCCTGCATAATCAGACATCTCTTGTTCAAAGCATCAAAAAATTTGTTAACTCTACTACTAATGTGCTTGATAACAAAAGTAAAATGTTGCATGAATTCTACCCATTTAGCATGTCTTTTGCTCAACTTCTCCTATCGAGTTATGAAATGTAAAGCCTGATTGTCACTGTACAATACAAACTCCTTTGGAATAAGATAGTGCCTCCACCTTTTTAGAGCTTGTATTACAACATAAAACTCCTTATCATACGTTGAATACTTTCTCTTAGTGTCATTCAACTTCTCACTGAAATAAGAAATAGGATTAATGTCTTGGCTCAAGACTGCACCAATAGCTACTCCACTGACATCACATCTCACTTGAAATATCTTCTTAAAAACCTGTAGAACCATAATTAGTCGTTATGTTATCTTCCCCTTCAATACTTTGAATCTTTTTTCATCTTCCTCTGTCCAATTAAAAGGCTTGTGCTTTTCTTTATAGTTTCCAATATGGGTGCACAAATGCCATTGATTTTCCTAATGAATTTTCTATAAAAACTTGTTAATCCATGGAAGCTTATGACCTCAAATATGCTTCTCAGAGAAGGCCATTCTTTGATTACCCTCACCTTCTTTGGATACATCTTCAATTCATATGAAGAGATCATAAAACCCAATTATATGAGTTATGTCTTCATGAAAGAACATTTATTCGTATTTATCAACAACTTCTCCTACTACAACCTCCTCATCACTAATGTCAAGTGCCTTAAGTGATCTTCTTCAATTTTATTGAAGACTAAAATATCATCCAAATACATAATTACAAACTTACCAATGAAGTCTTTGAGTACTTCATTCATCAACCTCATGAATGTTCTTGGGGCATTTTTCAAGACAAATGACATGCCAAGCCACTCATACAACCCTTCATTTGTATTAAATGTTGTCTTCCATTCATCTCCCTCTCTCATTCTTATTTGATAATAGCCACTCTTCAAGTATATCTTGGAAAAATAATTTGCTCCACTCAAGCAATCCATCAAATCATCCATTTTGGTTAAAGGGAATCTATACCTGATGGTGATATTGTTTATGGTTCTAGAATCTGTGCACATTCTCCAGCCTCCATATTTTTTTGGACTCAACACAGTTGGTATTACGCATGGTCTCAAAATTTCTCTGACTAAACCATTATCCAATAACTCTTGGACTTGATTATTAATCTCTTCATTTTCTTGAGGTGTCAACCTATATGATGCTTTGTTTGGAAAAATTTCTCCTGGAATAAGACCAATGTGATGAATAATACTCCTAATGGGTGGTAAAGAACGAGGTAAATTATCCACCACGATGTCAGTAAAATTATCCAACAATTCTTGAATCTCTTCAGGTGGATCATCCATAAAAGTACTTGTAAGGATGACTCTGGGATTTCTCACCACAACAAACTACATCTCATGTTCCTTCTTGACTTCATTCAAGAGTTCCTTGAACCTTCCCACTCATGAGAAGTATACTTGGGTTGGCTTCTTCCTTCACTTTCTTATCCTCAATTGGTAGCAACATGTGTGTACGACCATTCTTCTCAAGGGTGTAAGTGGTTTTTTGCCCATCATGAATGACATTTTTGTCAAATTTCCATGACCTTCCCAATAGAACATGACAAACATCCATGGCTATTACATCACACAAAATTTCATCTTTATAACCTCCTATCTTGAATTCAACATTGCACTTTTGAATTACCATGAACTGGTCTCCCTTTTGCAACCACATTACCTTGTACGGGTTCGGATGTGCAGTTATCTCCAACTCCAACTTTTTCACCATTTATGTGGATACCATATTATTAGTGCTCCCACTGCCTATGATTACTTTGCATACCATGTCTGTGGTCTTGCAAGTAGTTCTGAACAAACTGTTTCTCTAAACTGGCTCTTTTGCTTCTTTCTCTGGATTTAAGAGAACTTTCCTCATCATGAGGGATTTCCCATCTTCCACTACTTCTGCCTCAACATTCCGTCTTTGAGCTTCGGAAATGTGATCTTTTCCACCTCCTTGTTTCTTCTTCCTCTCTAGACATTCCCAAGAAATATGCCATGTCTTTCCACAGGCATATCATTTCACTTCTCCTCCTCTGTCTCTTCCTCTTCCTCGAGAAAAAGAGTTTCTTCAACCATATTTTCTACCTCAGGAACTTCCTTGTCTTTCTGTATGACAGTGATACTTTCCAGCTTCAGGATTTGGTTTCTAGAACTTCTCTCAGACAGTTCCCTTACCTATGCTTGGGCTCTTTCCTCTGTTTTGCTGGCTTTGTTTCCTCGCCAACTTCTCCTCTGCTCTTAGTGCTGCATGATAAGCATCTTCCACTGTTTTCATTTTCATCATACTGATTTCCTCTTGGATTTCATACCTCAAGCCATTAATATACCTGGAAACCTTTTCCTCATAGCTCTCTCGATGTCCTACTCTGATGTTCAATTTGTAAAACTCCTCAGTGTACTCCTTCACTGATAAGCCTTTCTGTCTCAAGTTCTACAACCTCCTGAACAAATAGATCTCATAGTCTTTGGGTATGAACTTAGATTTTAATTTAGCTACCATCCTATCCCAATTTTTTGTTTTTTTCTTACCTTTGTGTCTTATGTCGTCTTGCAGTTCATCCCACCATAGCGTTGCATGTCCAAGTTGCCTTCATACATCGAGACTTCCATTTTTACAACCACTTTCAACAAGCTTTCCTCTGCAATGTCTTCTTCTGCAACTCCTTCAACTTCCATTTCTTCACTCTTAGCTTTGTTGATGTCACTAGCATTAGGTTTTCTTCTCTGCGTTGTCTCAGTGGCATCTAATATCGCACGAAATTGCCTCATTTCTCATTCCATCGCTGGATTTACTGCAGGTCTCTCTGCACATCTTTTGGGAAGCATAGTTCTGAATTTTCCTTCACACAGAGCTTAATTTAGGCTCTGATACCACTTGTTGCATACCCCACCGTCTCCCAGGGTCCAGACGACCTCCTAGTCTAGGATCGTTCTAGTTGGGAGCTGAAATTAGCTCACGGGCTCCCTCCGAGCCCAAAATTTCAATACTCAAGTCCTCAAACTTACTTCCCAAATTCAAATTCACTTTTTCAGAAGTCCCCAAGCACTAGTAGAGCCTCCTCGGAGATCGAGGGCCAAAACCGTGGGTTGAACTTCCAATCCAAAAAAGTTTCTAGACTTTCTACCCTTCTTATCTCCGAATGCGCAATCCGTGAACTACCGAACAATAGGCAGCAAGCTCAACGTCTCTCAACAAGCACCAAGATCAATGGATCAAACTTCGTTGTTTCGGTCTTCGACGATTTTTTGATCGCACCAACACACATAAAACTCACAAAGTGTTAGGTGTTGAAAAGGGCATATCAAGCAACTCTTATTCCACCACCAGATCTATGGCTCTATGCCTATTTAGCACTCTGGGCCTCGACGATTTTTCCACAACACTTTTTCACAAATCTCCTGGATCGCTGAATCGAAGAATACACCCAAGTATTAAATCGATGATCCTCAAGCTCCGATGGATGGATGGTTCAAATTTATTTTCTTTAGGATTCAATGATTTCTTTTGGTCATCCACGCGATACAACCTCTCATATCTCTTGACACTAAAACGTCAAAAGGTCTCTCCTTCCTCCACGTGGCCCCTTCCTGATTGATGACTGGGATGCTTTTTGGGACTTCGAGGATTTTCTTCTTGTCTTCACTATGAGACAAATTTGTCGAAGTGCTACATCCTGAAAATGTGGGATTTTTCACCATGATTCCTCCTCTAATGGATGACTGGGATGGACTCCGACCTTCTGGCCTTCGTGAGTCCTCACAATGCTGCACTATGTTTCCTCCGGAGTGTCGTACCTCTAGAATTTTGGATCCATTACCACATGTCCTTCCTCTAATCAACGGTCCATATCAACTCTGGACTTCGGGACTCAGGAGGGATCAAACTCCTCTTCCCTCTATTCTCCCAAAGTGTCTATCCTCTGGATCTTCTGATCTGACGACACTTGCTCTCAATGATGGATGACCCTGATGAAATCTGAGGCTTCAGGGGTCCTCCACTCTAGAATCACCACTCTTAAATTCCTTTGGAGTGCTAGTCCACCTGAGTATACGATTTGATGACACATGTCCTTGGGAATTGGAAGGCCACAATTAGCTCCGACCTTCGGGACTTCAGGGATCCTAATGCCTCTACACTCCAAACCTCCTGAATGTGCGAAGTCTGAAGGACTTCACTGATTAAATCTTGCACAAATCCTTTGGATCTAGCGAATGTCATATCTCCTGCAAACTCCCAAATGATCTTAATTGTTGATTTCCACTCTTTGATAAAACTTCTTTTGAGCTCCACACATGACTTCTACCGAACATGCGAAGTCTTAACAACTTGCAAGGTTAAACCCTACACTGCTTCTCGAGATCTAAGGGTGATGAAATATCTTGGATTCTCTCGAACAAATCTCGTCCATTCGACCCTTGAAATGAAATAATCTTCTCCTCCTTAAGGATTCTGACAGTTATCCTTCCTGATATTTTTTCCTTGAGGTATCCCAAACCTCCGACGCACTCCTTGCAAGCTTTAACTTCTGAGAAGTTTTTGGACTTAGAGATTTTTGAAAAAATCTCCCTTATGCACTCCTTGCGCTTATCTCCTCTGAGACTTCTTCAACACTTAAACAAAGTGTTGTCCTAGTGCACTCCTTGCACGAGTCTTCTCCAATCTTTTTTCTCCACTGAGAAATTGTGCACTACTTGCACTTCAACTATAAATTCACATTATCTCTTCTGAGCTTCTGATTCTATCTCGATTTGGCCTACACACTCCTTGTGGACACTATGCACTCCTTGCACCATGAAACTCATAAGAGAAACAATTGAAACTTATAGAAACATCAACGATTTCCACACTTAACCATGAAAATCATATCCATGCATAAAAGACACATAAACAAATTAAATAGAAATAAATATCACATACATTCAATGGATTCAATAACAGAGAACACCATACATTTGGAATCAAACCTCTCTATTTGTATTCCTTCAATCAAGTATGTACACGAGTTCATACAACTCTCTTCGATTCACTATAAGCTTCAACAACTCTCTCAGCATCAATAACAATAACATTCATCAGCCTCATTTGGGCATAAAATACATATATTTATAAATGGAGAGGCTTCTCGAGCCTTCCCTCCAGGCTACCTTTGTGCTATCCTATCATAGTTAATACATTCATCTACTAAGGACTATTACATTGAATGGTAATTACACTCAGATATGAGTCGATACTCAGTATCTGTACAACCTTATATGATAATTAAAATGATTACAACTTCGGCGGCCTTTTGTGATGGCTCTTGTCTCAAAACATTTAAAAGCTTTAAATTTCAATCCTTTCAAAACATAATGACGTGCCCTCCTTGGAATTCAAAAACAATTTAAAATCTGTGCGTTGGTGCTACGTTGTCCTCCTCCTGGCCTCTTTAATTTCTGAAGGGGATGCTCTTGCATCAAAGGGGTAGGGAAAGGGTCATGTAAGCAAACATCATTGATTTTCCCCAGATCTACACAAATCCTTATCCCCCCTTGTTTATTTTCTTGGACTACATAGGACTGATCCATTCATATTCCTCTACTGTTTCTATGATACCAGCTTCCAACATTTGATCAATTTTTTCTTTCACTTTCTTCTTATACACTGGATTTAATCTCTAGGGTGTTTTCCAGAGAGGTCTAGCCTCAAGTTTGAGGGGTATCTTCATCTCACATAGCTCCCCTTCTATGACTTTCATATCTATAAAGGTTGTTGGAAACATGTCATTGTATTCGTGCAGTAACATTGTTATTCTTTCTAATGTTTTCTCATCCTGATAGTCAACAATACTTGCCATTTTAGGATTTTCATTCGTCCCAATGTTGACTTTCTTAACTTTGATTGCTGCAAGAAATACTTCTGACTCCAGAGATGGATCTTCCACCTCTCTTTCTCCTTCAATATTTGTAATTTGAATGTTGCACGAGTTATCTTCATCTGGTGCTTGCTCTTTGACATGATAGAATGAGAGTAAGTATTTGACTGTCTTTCTATTCTGTTGTTGATATTCTGTCATGATTTCAGCCTCTGGTTCATCAATAAATAACTCCCTATATCAACTTCAGTGTTGAATCAATGTATGTTCGAATGAGAAAGTTACTACAAAATTCTTTTATAATCTTGTCCATTCTGTAGTGCCTCTACACATCTCCTGGTCTATATACCAGTTCCCTGGGATCCCTTCCAATGTATGGATAAAGTGATGAGTCCATTCCTCTAGTGGTTTCATCCTCCATTGTGTTCTACACTTCTCCAAGTGTTCAACTAGTGTGCCTTTCCCATCATACTTTTGAACTCTATTGCTCCCTGGTTCTGCACCAAGTCTAATGTGCAGTAATCGTTTACACTGGTACCAGTCTTGAATTGTTTCTTTGCGTGCACCCCACCATCTTGTAGGTGTTTCCTTGAGTGAAATATCTAGGACTAAGAGCCTCTGATTTTATAACACTTCCTCTTCATATTTTGTCAAAAATTCCTTAAGTCATTTAAGTCATGAAAACTGAGAGGTTCTCTTATCTCTATACCAACCCATATTACTACACTATCTATTCTTACACACCTCCTTATGGAAACTTCATGTAATCATTGTTTCCAATTCTCCAGACCTTTGTTTGATTCAGAAGCACGTGATGTAATTCTTCTCCAGCTAAGTACCCCATCTGCAGTTGGGTTAACATAATCCTCTTCTTGTGTAGTGGTTCTGTACAACTGGTTTATTTCTTCCAGATCCAAACAAGTGGCCTCTAAAAACCTTTCCCCTTCTGAAGGATCCAATGGTGCAATGACTCTATATTATCTTGATTCAAAAGTAATTTTTCTTGTCTTCAAGTTGATTATAGCCTGGTTATCGAATGCCCAATCCAATCCAAGCAATGTTGGGTAAGGTGTTGTGCCATCTATTATCTCTATTACTTCAAAATCTTCCATAGTGCACACTCCATCCAAATCTGTTGTCACACCTTTAAGCCTTTCAATTGGTAACACTCTGTGTTGATTTGATAATTTCAGTTGGACAAGTGAATAACCTAGTGTGGTTTCTCCCATACACTTCAATGTCTTCTTAGGTAAGACATTTACTTCAGAGCCTAAGTCCAGTATAATATCTCCCATGTTGAAATCCCCAATATTAGCATTTAGTCTAAATTCTCTGCTTGTCCTTCTTCTTGTATGGATGTGATTGACTGTTTTATAATCTAACTTCCCTTCTACCTCCGTGTTGCATTTCTCTAGAAGATTTTGTAAGATCTTAATAGATGATGGATCATTCAATAACTTAACACAAGATTGCAAAAACATCTTTATGGTACTTACTTTCTCTAAAGGTTATCATTTACTGGTATGGTCCATTGAGGAGGGCATATCATACATTGGTGAGTTCTGAGTTTGTTGCACAACTGATGTAGACACAACATTTTTCTTGAGAAACTCCTGTCTGGCCTCCTTAAATGTTTTTTTTTTTTTTTCATGCATCAAACTACTTATGTGGCTCAGTATTCTTCTTAACCCATTGGTGTTGCACTGGATCTTGGTTTGCTACATCGGTTCCTATCTTGGCTCCTTCTCGAGTGACTATATTGATGTTTCTCCTATCATCCCTGGCTTCTACAGAAATCCACTGGACATTCTAGTTGTTCTAGTTCCTTTTTTCTTGGATCTTTCCCAAGAGTGTTGGACAATCTTCTATGTCATGGTCTATTGTGTGACAATATATACATTTCACTAGTGGAAGTGGACAATCCATTGCATAATTTCCTAGTTTTTGGCAATTGTGGCACACTATTGGTCCTCTGATTCATCCAAATCCACCTCTATATCCACCTTGATATCCTCATGGTGCATTGTACTGAGGTACTTGGTTATACTGCGCGGGGTTATAGTGTGGCTACACATTATTGTATTTCGGTTTCACATTGTTGTACTGTTGTTGCACATTATTGTATGGTGGTGGTACCTGGTTGAACTGAGGTGTAGCTTGTCCTGTCATCATTTCTACTTGCACCATATAAGTATTTGAAGTTGTTTCTCTCATAAGCTCCATCGTCCTACAAACCTTATCATCATGACCCACTGACTTGCAAAAATTGAAATATGAACTTTTGGGTACTATATTATACTTATACATCATTGGAAAATTATATGGATCATGCCTATGAATTTTACAAATATCGCACCATGGTCCTCTTGTTGGCAAGGTATTTGATACACTTGTTTCCATATACTACACAAAAGTTAGACATTTCTTCTTATGGTGTCCTTCTTTCCCGCATAGGGTACACCAAACAACTTCCCTTTTCTCTTTTCCCTTATTTTCTTTAAGTTGACATGTTAGATTCTTCAGATCCTCCTTCGACTCCTCTATTGATGGATCTATCTTCTGATACTGGTTCTCTTCTAGTTGTAAGGCTGCCTGCAAATCCTCTACCCGAGTTTGGAACTTCTGTTGTCTTAACGGGTATTCATGGGTGACTGTAATACTCAGGTGTTTGTAGTCTAGGACCGAGTGGAGATATGGGATTGTGTTCTTCCTTCTTTATGCATTATCTTTGTTAATTATTCAAGTACTTGTATTCCTCATTCATATTTAAACATACGCATGCATGTTTATATAGCTAGTTTAACCATTCATTCAAGATAATGATCAACATAAAGTAAACATTCATTAACAATCACACATAACACAAGTTTTACCGTGGTTCACCCCCTCTTGGGGCTATGTCCACAAAGATCTGGCTTCTCTTCTCTTTTATTTAATCTGCTGCAAAATCTTACACTGCGTGCATTACATCTTCAGTAATACAATCAATATTAAGGGTAGGAACCCTCTATGAGGTGGACTAGATCACACAAGGCTCCTCATCCTGTGACCGAACCCTCAAAGACTCCCTTACTCGACTCTTCTACAAACTTATTGAAATCAACAATCCCACAAAATGATATGATATCCCTCTATCTCACATACACACCTCTTTTTCCTTAACTGACCTCTCTTTTTCTCCTAGACCTCCTAAGCCTTTAGTTATACTATTTTACATGCTTATAGCCATTACAATCCTTATCAAAAACCATAACCCTATCCCAATTAGGCTTGGCTGCCTGCACACCACGTTTCTTACTCTCCTGCATGCTGCTTTTCCTTATTTTTTTGCATGCTACTTTCTTGCTACCTATTGTGTGTGCTCCAAAATTAGGTATTCCTTTCCAAAAATAGGTCTTTCCCCAAAATAGATCCTTCTCCAAAAATAGGTCTGCACCCAGAATAGACTTCCTTCTCAAAATAGGTCTTCGCCCAACATTAGTGTTCCTTCATATTGGTTTATATTTTTCCATAGTTAAATGGATCATGTCTTGTGTTACTTCTATGTCATTTACCATGTTAATTAATGGTGCTTCTTTTCATTTTTTTAAGGATTACGAGGGTTGAGGAAATGTTTCCCTCTTTCTTGTTTTTTATTTCTTCTGGTGGCAAAAGGTCTTAGTAAAGCACTGGACGATGCCAAGTGAAAGAGAACAATTAATGGTATCAAAGTTGGTAGATGGGAAAGGATTACATAAATACTACTTGTAGATTATTTGTTACTCGTTTATTTCAATGTTGAACATGAATTTAGTGCATACATGGTTATTCTCCTTCTTTATAAATCCATTACAGGGATGAAATTTAATGATACCAAATCTTCACTTTATTTTTATAATCTCATGGATGGTCTTGGATCTGTTGTCGAAAGGTACTTTCCCTTTCAATCCTTTGACATAAATATAAGTATTAAATATATAGGTTTCTAGTTGAAACCAAACAATTATGTGAAAGATGATTGGATTTGGTTGACAAGGAAGGTGGAAAAAAGAATCACACTATGGTGCAACAAGTGGTTGTCAAGAACAGGTCATTTAGTTTTGGTCAAGTCTATTTGGAAGGCTATTCATGTGTACTAACATACTTTGGCCCATATCCCAAAAGAAATTTTGGAGAACATCACGAAATTCTATTTGAATTTCCTATGATAAGGAAGTAGTGAATATAAAGAAATTCTATTTGAATTTTCTATGATAAGGAAGTAGTGAATATAAAGGCATTGACTAGGTTAATTGGAGAAAAAAATATTATAAAACAAAAATATTTAACTTACTAACTTACTCTTTAAAATATTATAAAACAAAAATATTTAATTATCTATTATCTATTTTTAAATCAAAATAAATTTACAACTATAATCTATCTTGATTTAAAAATAATATAAATATTTTACATTTTATTAAAAAATAAAAACATAACACTCAACGCTACCCAATTAAATTAAGATAAATGTTATTGTCAAAATTACCACTTCCGCATACGATAAAGCTAAAACCATAGTACATAGAATAAACTCACAAATAAAGTCCTCCTAGACACAACTAAGGTTACAGAAATCGAGTTAATGTAAAGGGTCATCATCGCCTCTGAAGTGGACCACAAAGATCCGGAGTTTATTACCCCACGACTAAGAGTACAAAAATCAATATCTAAAGCTGACTTTATGTAAAGGGTCATCATAGCCTTTGAGGGTGGACCCAATGGTCTTGGATTTACTACCGTGCTTTCAGTACTCTACTTGTATCTCTTGAAGGATTTATGAGACCAAAGTTTTTATTTTCCTAAAGGGTTAAGTTTTGTATTTAAAGGGAAGTAACCCAAACACATCTAATCAACCACTCTAATAAAATAATAATAAAATGTAGGATAAAAATATATGTAATTATAGAAATTTATTATGATGACATGATGATTAATGTTTATTGAAATTAGAATTGGTTTATTGAATTTTAAGAAAGGTAAGAGATTACGTAGATTTTTTAAAAATCTTGTTTATGTGCTCAAAAAGCATGGAGAGAAGCGTTCCAAGATCACTATATTTTTGATGATTTTGGAAGTTAGAAAGGTTGGTATTATGACATATATTTTGAAATTGTGATCTAGTTTGAGTATAAGCAGGGCACTCTAGGAGAAAGTTGTTTTCATCTTCAACCCTTTGAGTGTCACAAAGATGACATAATCTTGTGTCCCACAATGTTTTGAGAATTGTCTAATGCTCATTTTCATTGTGTAACTCGTGGGAGTTGGTTCGTATCTTAGCAATGTTAATTTTCTTCTTTGTGCTATAGTTAAAACTAAGAGATACTTTTGATCTTCTAGACTAGGGTTGACCACCTTCTTGTAGTATCTTAGCTTCGTTTTATCTTCTAATTCTTTATCGCACCATAGATTCTCTTAGATGTAATAATAATTTTAATATTATCGGTATTATGTGGAATGCCATTTTCATGTATTCCTCAATGATTTAGCCAAGACTTGGCGTCTTGATGCCATCCCCGCTTGAGCCAATGGTGGTTTTGGCTGGAGTTTGAAGCAACTTTGAAAAACTTATATTAAAAAAAAAACTTAACCTTAGTCATTTTCATATATTTATAAATATAAGTTGCATCAAATATTTTAGATTGTTTAAATGTGTACAAATATGATATGTTTTCCTGAATTATTTATTTTACACAATAATATTTTAGAGTTTGCAAGTCATTTTAATAATATGAAAATGTTCAATATGTTTTTATAAAGTATAAACTTTATGTTAATTGGGTTTAGCTTTTGTAGTTGGGAGAAATGATTGTTATCTTCCC
>SNQJ01S0134558.1:4320-25068 GCA_010110895.2 Picea sitchensis
TTGTGATACGAGGCTTTCTTCAAGGGTTGACATCAATGACAACCAACCTTAATCAACAAATCTTGTGTAACATGCATTCTCTATGCTTTTGATTTACTTGAGATATTGAAATTAAGCTTATCATATAACTTTTACTCTCTATGTTTTTAATTTACAGTTGTTTAAGCAATAATTTCCTATATGGTATGATGTAAGAGAAGAGAAGCATGAGAAAAAAGAAGCAAGGCATTGGTCTCGTTGGCTTCAGAATATGACAAAGAACTATTGCAACCATGAGATTTGGAGGACCTTTTTGCATAGGAGAGAGAGTTTTCTTCATTCTGGTCGTTGTTCATCAAATATGTGATCAAATGTTCTTTCCTATGTCTGTATATTTGTTTATGTTACTAGATGGGAGGATGACCTGCCTCCATATTTTGTTTTTGTGTTTTTTTTCCACTGTTCATGGCTTATGAATTAAACAGGAAAAATGACATGACCTTTTTGAAATAAGACTCAATTTCGAGAAAATAAGCATGCATTAAAGAGGTTATTTTTGATATTGAATATGAAATGCAAGAAAGGAAGGATGGCAGAGTTCAACGTGAAATTTACATTGAAGATTTTACATGTGGAAGCATTATGTACTTAGTCGAGAGAACATTACTAATCCATATTGAAGTGAGAAGTGAGGGTGGATTTTATTTCATTATGACATTTGGCAATCATAAGAGAGACCAATAAATAAGTGCAAAAACCACAAATGTTGTAAGTCCCAAACTTCCGCTACAAGCCACGTTTACAAAGGTGTCACTAGGTTCTCATTTATGCTCCTTGGAATATTCAAATAGTAATGTATATCAAATTGTTTCATTTATGCTTCGTCAAATGAACCCTTTAGGGATATAAATGAAATAGATGGTCAACTACTACCCGACGGTCAATATGGGATGCTTTCACAGACTTATGGTGTAAAGTAAAGGCCAACAATATTCAGCCTACTATAGAGTCTGTCAGCAAGCTGCCCATCCATGATGCCATGGTGCATGACCATCACGCTTCCACCCTAGAAGACCATGCTTAGTTCGGAGACCCCCGCCCTCTAGCACCGAGAGATTCATTTCCATTTTAGTTCCCATGTTTTTGTTTTAGTTTTCTTCTACATCAATCATTCCATGGCCGGCTCCATTTCCAAATGCAACTGCATTCAATTGCATGATCATGATATGGTTCTAAAATGAGCACCAACAAACAATATTGTTGACTTGGTGAGGGGACATAAACATTCATGGTCGATTAGTATATTTGAATTCTAATTTGAGCGTGCTCATTGTCAATTTGAATTTGAATTTGAGCGCCCGCACCATTGTTCAAACATTAAACACCATTATGTTTATTCAAATCCATTCATTTGAATTGGAGCAAGAGTGACTCATGCCATTCCATTATTATAGTTTTGAATCTGAGAACGACTATTGTTTGAATTTGGGAATCACGATGGGATCAAACTATTGGACATCTTACAGGTCATTGAGTCTTTGTTACAGGTCAAATAGTATTTCACAAAGAGAATACCCAACACTTCCATCGTCTAAGTAAAAAAAAAATCAATTTGAAAAAATATGTTTTTTAATTGTTTTTAGTGAGCCCCCACTCTCATGGTAAAGAACATATTGCATTGAAAATGATTCCTCCTTTTGGGTTTCTTCATGTTGGTACTATAACTAAAAAATGAAATGCATTTAGATTTATTTTCTTCCAATATTATGTTTTGTTTTTCTAATGGGTGAGATCTGGTTTGGGTTTGGGTGTATAGGTGATCACGATTTCACTAAAAAGATGCAATTCATTTAGATTTATTTTCTTATAATAATATTTTTTGTTTTTCTAATGGGTGAGATTGTTGGAAACATGCCAACAAATTTCGCAACATGTAGATGCATGCAACTATATTTAGAATGTTCATGCATGCACTCTTATGTTAACGGTTTTTGTAATTGATGGATCTTATTATGATTAGTTTGTATAATTGTTTGAGAGATGTTATATATGTGAGCATACCCATAGAGATGAGAGTGCAATGTAGAGTGTAGTGCAGTGTGTGAGCAAGACACAATATTCTGGAGTGTGTTTCCACATAGATCACTCTATCAATTATGTGATTGTTATTATGTTTGGTTTTCTATTCTCGGTTTTATGCTCTGTTTATGCTATGTTTTCTTATTCTTCACAAGAGAGATTTGGTTTGGGTTTGGGTGTATAGGTGATCACTAGTTCACTAAAAAAGTGCAATGCATTTAGATCTATTTGTTTCCAATATTATGTTTTGTTTTTCTAATGGGTGAGATCTAGTTTGGGTGTATAGGAGATCACGAGTTCATTGATGTGGTTATGAAGGAATCGAAATTAAAAACACACGTTTCTTCGTGAACATTTATTTCAGGATTCATTTCAAGATTGCCCTACCTACTAATGGATACAGTGCCTTGTTACACAAGATTACCAATTTCTTTGATTGTTATGTGGTATCATCAAGATAATGTGAAACACAACCAAGAGATCACTCAAGGAGAGAGGAGTGTACATTCCACCATGGAGGAAATATTGTTGCAGACCAAATGGGTGAGTTCTTATAAGAGGACTAGCATCCTAGTTTCTAGTGTTGCTTAGAGCACTTTACTTCAATTTTCGTTATGTGGCAAATGGATAAAGAAAACAATACAGTTGAATGATATTTCAAGGTGAAATCAAAATGTACAAAGAAGGGTAATGGGAAGCTCCAGTCTCATGTTATTTTATTAACTAGAGGGGAGAAGGATAGACACCTAAATAAGATTTCACGGTTTCCCATGGCCTTGGCATCACCGCAACATCCACATGATGGAAATGGAAAATGAGACAACGTGCGAGTGCCAACGAATGATAATCCACCATTCAGATATTTGGGGTAATGTAACTTATGTGTCCATTTCTATAAATCTAGTATAAGAGTTTTTATTTTTCCGTATCAAAGATTTTAAATGCCAGTCTTCCAAACTAGTTCCTTCTATAAGGAGAAATCTACCATGTGTATACATTTCAATAGCAATTAACCTAGTATTATGGATTCGATTCTGAGTAAAGTGCTAAGTATAGTTCTAGCTAAATATCCATTTGATATGTGACAGCTAAATATCCATTCGATGTGATTTATCACGTTCTTTATAGTTGTGGTGATTTAGAAAAATATTGGGCTTTGTTAAGCGTTTTTAAATTAAAGAATATTTTCTTGTTTCATTTTGAAATTTTGTTTTGTGATTGTTGCAAATAGATGCGTCCATTTTTCAGAATATGGAATTTGTCGAGAACTATTTGAAATTTTGTTTTCTAATCACTGCAAATAGATGTGTCCATTTTTCAGAATATGGAGTTTTTCGACATATTTGCATCCATTTTTCAGAATATGGAGTTTGCCAAGAACTATTTGAAATTTTGTTTTCTAATTGTTGGGTCCTTTTTCAGAATATGATGGAGTTTCCAAGAACTAAATGTGAGGTTATAAACTTCCAAAAATTATTTGAGAGACTATGAAGCTTTTTATTTCTGTTTAAATATTTAAACATATCTTTCTATATCATTTAGATCAGAAATAAACTTCAAATTTATTAAGTAGAGACATACTTAGGGATTCCACATATATTTATAAAAGGAAATATTTATCTATTAAAATAATTTTAAGAAGTATGGTTTTCACGGATTTATGTGTGATGTATTTTTATATTTGATTATTAAGCTGATAAATTTTTATTTATTTTTTAATTGTGTATTTGATAATGATGATGATAAAGGTGGATGTTATTAGTCCCTGCCGAAGGCGCAGTAGCGATCGACTTAGTTATTCCCAATGAATTATATGTTGCCATATCCAAAGTTTTTAACATCTATGCTATTTTTGAATTTGTAGTATTCATACTGAAATGTTTAGGTATCCAAAGTTTTTAGTGATTGACAATTAGCTGACTTTATATTAGTTTTTCGTTTGACTACAAATTTTTGTATAATTTCTATTGTTCGAAATACACAACAAAAAACATTATTTTTTATTCTTTTTATACAATCAAAAAAATCTATACATTTCATGATCTTGTTGGATAATAGATTTGAGGTATTATTTCCATCTTCGCTATTCCCAATGATTTATATGTTGGCATATCCAAAGTTTTTATCATCTACAATGTTTTTGAATTTGTACTATTCATATTGAAATGTTTGGATATCCAAAATTTTTAGCATGGATAGTCAGTTTTCATATTACTTTGTCCTCTGACTAAATTATTTTAGCATATCTATTGCTTTATTATTAGTATTTTTATTATTATTTTATTTTTTAATTTTTTATTATTTTTTTTATTAATTTTAATTTTTTATTTTTTATTTATTGTTGCTTCGAGTTTAATTTTAATTCTATTGTTGCTTCTCGAGACTTTTCGATTGTTGGGCGATGTATTCTTAAATGTTTCTACAACGCAACGCCTTCTCGACGGGTTCCATAGCCTTGCGTTTATCGAACAGCTTCAGTGAGCCTTAAATTTTTATTCTACGCCTATGTTACAATACATTTTACTTCCATTTGTTGATACAAATAAGGTATGTAGTGAATTTATAATGTTGTTTTTCACCACATATACCGCTTCAATCGACGCATGATTTTCCTCGCTATTGGTCTCGATATTGGTTGTCGTTGTTTTGATTCAACTTTGCAAAGTTGAGGTCTTGTAGCAGCTTTTGGACCACTGCGTGGTTGTTCACTGTTTGTTGTTCTTCAACTTCAAAGTAGTTGGAACTATTGTTGTGGTTTGCAAGTTTTCAAGATGCTCTTCTGTCATCCCTCGTTGTCGGGTAAGTTTTTGTGCCATGGCTTCATTGCTATTTCTTGTTTGTTGCTTGCTATTTGCAACTTGCAAGCAAGTATTTTCAATACTAGGTGTCCCTGCCTCGCAACCCTGTTGGAGAACATCTTTCTTTGTCATTGCTACACCCAGAATCTTTTCCTTGTTATTGAACATCAATGTTCTATATAGAACCTGCCTTTGTCACAACAGTGGTGACATATATTAAAAAAAACTCCTCATTTTTCCTTTTCCTGAAAGCCATACGTTTGGAGCGTTTTTTTCACAATGTTCTCCTCATATTATATGTTCATGGAAACCATAAGTTTCCTTAGTCTGTTTTCTTCCAAACATCTTGTTCCACTTTGAATGTCAATGCTGGACACAGAACCCATATCTGTCACAGTTACAATGAAATATAAAAAACAAAATCATATGTTCTCGTCTTATTTTCTGTTCCTAGGAAACCATGCGCTTGGTGCATTTTTTCCCAGGCTATTCCCTTCCAATCACATATGACAAATTCCACTTTCTGGATATCTTTCCATAACTTTTTCCAAAATAGCAATGCAAAGGGTTTTAGAAAACGAGTTTGGTCTTGTCACAGGGGGAAAGCATTTTCTAACGTGAACTTCATCCACATGTTGCCTTTGTCCTATGCTTTGTTTCTTAATGCAAACCATCTTCTTCCTCTAAAAATCTTGTAGGATGCATGCCAGGAATAGGTTAAAAAAATATATACCTTGAATACTTGGTCTTTGTGCTCAACAAATTTATAGTGTTATTTATTTCCATTGTCTGTTCTATTTGGTTCACTGTTCACTGTACTTTTATGTGCTTGTCATATGTTGTGGCGGATAGGGAGGATTGAATTTGACAAAAATAAGTTTGAAGGATAGATAGCGGAATTGGAATGGAGTTCCACACTTGTAATTTTCTATCTCTTTTTCTTTTCTTTTTTCGCTCTTTTTTTATTTTATTCTCTCTGTTTGCATATAAACTGAATATAGGTAAGAAACATCTTGAAAATCACAGTTTAAGAGTTAAAAAAAGTAATAGATGTTGAGTCATAGGAAATAGATACAGAGTCCATTGTTCATGACAACACCGACCAGGTATTCCATACAATTGGTCTTTTTAGATTCGATGCATTCTCGTATACTGTAGGGGATTTCCTTTTCGATGCATTTCAGGTTCTATTGCATTTCTTTTATTCCTCAACCAACCTATGCAATGGATTGATAGATTCTTTCCTGGACTGTTTAAAAAATGGTGACGCTGAGGCATTGGAGTCGTATGAATACGAGTTGGCATCTGACTTTATTTGGCAGTTGCATGGAATACATGATGTCACTACATATTTCTCAAAGATGCAGTTGTTTGCATCTACAATTCTGCCTGCACATGAGAGGGGACTTTGGGGAGATACATTTTGTATATGGTGGTTGTTTAAGTGGCTCAATATATCAATTGGAATGTGGTCATTGAAAAGAAAAACAATATATCTACTATTTAACAGAACTGCATCCAACGATCCATATTGCATCTTGTTCCATGATGCCAATTATGTCAGTGTTCATTATAAACCACTACTGTATAGAAAATTATCCATATGCAATCTTGGAGGACCTCGTATTTACTTGTCCCTCATTTGCAAAGACCTTGAATCGCAATGGAAATGAAATATGCATCGTGTACAGTGCCATGCCTTGCAGATATCAACAACTATTGCATATAGTTGTGGAGATAGTCTGTTCAATGCAATTTGCTATTTGGTAGCAATAGAGTTCGATGTGCAGTCGTTGTGGATTTACACTGTACAATCCTTTTTCAATGCAATTATAGGTGGCCGCCAACAAGATTTTAGTTGTTTGCATCAACACCTTTCGCCATATCTTCTAGAAAATATTCCGACAATTGGAAGTTGGCAAGAATACCTTGTAAACATGGAACTGCCATATGAAAAAGGAAATGTGGTGGGTGGCAGATTCTATTTTCAATGGCTATCTATCATATTCAGAGTAAATATACAGGTCTGGTCGACCCTCCTAGATGACAGTGTCCATTCTTGGTGTATTGATTCAAACTACGATCGAACAATTGACATCATCTCGTTGAAAATAGATACTCCACATATCCATTATCAACCTTTGATGGGAAATACCTGGTTCAGGGTCCACTGTCCATGCCACCCAAATCACATCAAATGTGCAAACACAAAGCATGCTATTTAATGAGAATGAAACCCGTCCCAATTGTGATGAAGCCATATAGGTCTTAAACAAAAAATGTAGACTAACTTACCACAACTTGAAAAAGGTCATCTGTGAAACTTGTCCCAATTGTGATCATGCCATAGAGGGCTTGAACAAAAAATGTAGACTAACTTATCACAACTTGAAAAAGGCCATACGTGAGAGGAAAAAGTACATTGATGGTATGGGAAATACTGCCGGTTCAGAGTCGAGTGTCAATGCTAGCCAAACCACATTGAATCTCCATAAGCGTCATATGCTATTTAATCAGCATGAAACTCATCCTAGTTTCCATGAGATCATCTTGGCCTTGAACAAAAAACATAGAATAAGTTGTCACAAATTAAAAAAGGTCATACGTGAGAGAAAAAAATGCATTACTACGCTTCCTTCTAGAAATAAACTGACATATCACAAGATAAATAAAATTGTTCATGCACAACATAAGACAAACAGGTGCTGTCACATATCCCACAATGGTGATGGCATTGTCTGAGAGGAAAAAATCACATTTCGTGGGCTAGAACCAACAACATGCACTACTACCAATGAAAACCATAAAACACGTTCTATGCATAGTTCTCTACGGAAGAAAGATGCAAGGAAGACCTATGTGAAACAAATCAAAGACACTCCTTCAATTGCATGTGCAATTTGCGATCAATTGAATTTCTCAAAAAACACTAAGTCTTTTACGCCCGATTTGGAAGCAGAATATATCTGCTTGACATAAAATGATAAAACATTTGCTAGCGGAAAAATATGTCTTCCATGCAAACGGTCGCTTGAAATGGAAAACTGCCACAGTTTGCAACGCTTGAACAAATAAGATGTAATACACCACTACTAGATGTAAGTGTGCTTAACGATCTTGAATAGATACTTGTGTCTCTATGAATTTCATTTGCACAAATAAGACCCTGGGACTATAAACGAACCCAAATGGGCTTAATAGGATCAATTATTAATGTGCCTATCCAACTAGATGTTGTGTAAAAAGCCTTGACACAATTCATTAGTGATCAAATGACAATTGTTGTGGCTCTCAAAAGACACTTGCAATACAAGAATGAATATTAGACAGGTAAAGCATGTGTGCATGTTGTCATGAAGGCATTAAAAGAATTATGTTTCAGGGCCCTGTACAAAGCACACAACATTTGTATAAATGAGAACTGGAACATTGTTCTTGGAGAAGGAGATGACAACTCTGCACAGACTCTCGAAATGTCTAGTGAATTTGATACAAGCGGTGAATTGGAGACTGAAGCACCTGCTGAGACATTGGTACATGGATTCACTGATTCACAACACATTTGTGACTTGCAAGACAAGATTGTCGAAATTGTGCCTGCTGAGGGGAAACGTCCACTTGAAATATTCAAGGACAAATTTTCTAAGGATATGAACTTCCCAACATTGTTCTATGGAGATCCACGTCCCAGTGACATTACAAAATGATTAAGTTATCATAAAATAGTTCGATGGGATATGCTACATTCAAGCGATGACTTCTCCTATCACATAACAAATTTGTTTTTCAAAACAATGCGCATAGTAATAGATCAAGTGTTGTCTTGCATATGGGTGCGAATAACAAAAGGCCAGCTACAAGGAAGAAAGTTGTTGGTCAAAGATGTCAAGTACAAAGTAAACCTAGAAAAAATATTGAAATCTGATATTGGATACATAGATTTCAAATACATTTGCATCTCTCTTGACTATTTGCAACAAAAAAAAAAAACTATTTTTGCAATGATCCGACAATTGGGACCGCCAAAAATTTTCATCACATTTACAAGTGAAGAGCATTGCTAGGATCCATTGGTGGTTGTGATATATGACTTGCATAAAAACATGAAACGTGAAAAAAAAATAGATACACTGGAAAATGATAGCATTGACTACCTCATAATAAAAGACCCAGTGACATGTACTTGCTACTATATACATAGAATAAATTCTTTGAGACAATTGATATGCCATGATGAAACATTTTTTGGAAAAATATCGGACTACTTTTTTGTGACTGGATACCAGAAGAGGGGGAGTGAACATGACCACACACTATTGTGGATAGAGGATGCACCGGTCTATGGAGATGACAACAACTCATAGNTTGTGATATATGACTTGCATAAAAACATGAAACGTGAAAAAAAAATAGATACACTGGAAAATGATAGCATTGACTACCTCATAATAAAAGACCCAGTGACATGTACTTGCTACTATATACATAGAATAAATTCTTTGAGACAACTGATATGCCATGATGAAACATTTTTTGGAAAAATATCGGACTACTTTTTTGTGACTGGATACCAGAAGAGGGGGAGTGAACATGACCACACACTATTGTGGATAGAGGATGCACCGGTCTATGGAGATGACAACAACTCATAGATTGAACAATTTGTGGACAAATACATAACATGCAACACATATCATTTGGATCTAGAACTTGCTAAAGTTCATAGACATTATCATACAAAAATTTGTAAAAAATGAAAAAACTCGCATTGCAGATACAACTTCCCCGTGCCGGCAATGAGAACAACAAGAATTATAGAGACACTTAGTTTAGAGGAAAATGTTGGCGTTGAGAAATATAGATCATTGTTCACATTTATAGAACAACGAGACTTTGATGGGTTAATGAGCTTCGATGACTTCTTGATGGAGCTAGAACTAACATAAGATGAGTACATCCAAGCCATACAATGTACTCTTAAACAACCAACAATCTTCCTTAAACAGAAACTTTCCCATATCTGGAACAACCATTTCACCAAGGAAATGCCAGTTATGTGGAATGCAAATA
The DNA here is from genome assembly GCA_010110895.2 of Picea sitchensis. Lineage (NCBI taxonomy): Eukaryota > Viridiplantae > Streptophyta > Pinopsida > Pinales > Pinaceae > Picea > Picea sitchensis. Next base: position 14,247 of record SNQJ01S0134558.1, read on the forward strand.
CAAATGCGCAGTATCTCCTCAATGCATATGTTGCAGCATCGTATTGTACGTTGTATATGACAAAGGTTGACAAATCCATGACAAGTGCAGTCAGAATAATATGGAAAGAACATGAAAGAATTCATATTGATGTTATAAAAATGATACGCACACTTGGTAATGCATTACTTAATCTTCAACAAATGTCTGCTCAGCAAGCAATCCACATTCACTTTACCTGCCCCTCAATTGTAGTTCAAGAAAATGTGTCTTCATAAACACATCTCCACTTGAGAAACGCACATTTGTTCTTAAACCACCGACTTTGCTACAACAAGAACCTGACAATTCAGAGGACGTGCTCTTTCGCTCTATTATTGATTATTACCTCTAGTGGCCATCTCCTATTAAGCATATCTACTTAGCAAAATTCGTATCGCATTACAAAAGAAATGGTGCACCCATATCAAAAAGAAAAAAATCGTTTGTGATACGGTTTGTCAAATACAACAAACATACTGACTATGAAAACTATTGTAGAGAAAAACTACTATTATATGTTCCATTTGATGAAAACGAAAGAACATTAAATCATAACTTCCCTACATGGGAAGCTCTGTATGTTGCCTCTGACACTATAGTGCAAACCAATGAATCTACATTTAATTACAATGTTAATCCAACATGGGGTGATCTAGAAAGTGTAGTTAATGAACTAGAAAACCCTAAAAATCTTGATGAGATATTCACAAACCAAAAAACAACTAGAACTCCCTGCGAGTCCTATGACTTACAAGCAGATTTGCCTCGTCCTCGAGCATGCAGCATTGAAAAACATATCAATCTTGGTTTTCAAGTCACAAAACATCCTTTCCTTATTGAAAATAATGAATACCACAGAATCATACGTCTGTTGAATCAAGAACAACAAACAATTCTAAAGGACATTGTGCTTAAACAATGCCTGAACATGCACACTCTTGTGCACTTGTTCCTTACAGGCGGAGCAGGAACAAGGAAGACATTCACAACAAAAGTACTATTCCAAATGATTATACGAATCTATGATTCAAACATTTCCTCTGATCCTATGAAACCAAAGGGCCTAATAGCTGCATATACAGGAAAAGATGCATATAATGCAGGTTGAACAACAGTCCACTCTACATTTTTTATGCCTTTTAACAAGTCACAGTTTCTTCCACTCAGTAAGGAAATGTTAGATACCTTTTCTAAGATTTATGATGAACTGCAACTTGTCTTCATAGATGATGCATCTTTGATTGGAAGTCTCTTCTTGTATTCCATTGACAACTGGCTAAGAAACATAAAACATGTTCACACGAAATACATTAGAAACATTTACATGATATTTTGTGGGGATCTTTACCAAGCACAACCTATCCAATATTCTTTGATATTTGGACAACTTATAGTAAACATGCAAACAGTGATTCATGAATTCTGGAAAGACAATATTAAAATATTTGAATTGCATACTACAATGCGCGATACAAATGAAACATTTATTGCAATTCTGAATAGAATGTGGACAAACAACCAAACACATGATGACTTAACATATATCAATTCAATGTGCATGCGACCCACACCAACAAACCCAACCTTCCCTTACTTGTTCTACACGAATAGGGATGTTTCAATGCATAAAACGTTCATTCTATTGCTCATGCTTGGTGATGATATCATCATCAATTCAATTGACCTCAAAGAAGACAATCATCGAAATGTGCCACATCATGAACATACAACCACTTTACCTTTGCAACTTGTCCTGAAAGTAGACATGTTGGTTGAAATATATGCCTGCAATTATGATTCACAAGATGGCTTGGTCAATGGTGCAAATGGAATACTCAAAGGCTATACCAAAACAAAAAAACTTGATGTTCTCTGGATTAAGTTCCATGAACCGCATATAGGCCACCGACAAGCAAACAAGTTGGCTTATCTATATAATTCAAACATTGCAAGCGATTGGACACCTATCTTGCGAATATTAAAACCAATATCGGTATCAACAAATACAGGTCGACTGAAGATTCAAAAACAATTTCCAATTAAACTTGCATGTGCATGTATAGTGCACATATCACAAGGACTAACACTTGATAGTGTTGCATTTGAGCCTACTGGAATTTGAATACATGGACTTGTATACACAACATTGTATCATGTTAGAATTATAGACTCCTTGTATTTTCTAAGTCATCTTACAAAATATAACTTCAAAGTCAAACACAAAGTTGATATTGATATGCAATGCCTCAGGACCACCGTAAAGTGGCATATAGACTATGATTACCAATCCATACAAACAAACTCATCTGTATCAATTCTCTCACTTAACACACACAGATTACATGCACATATGGATGATATACTCAATGACTATGACACAATGCAATCATATATTTTGTGCTTACAGGAAACACACATGGTATTATGCATGGAAAACAAACAATTTCCAAATCACAATTGCATATTGAGTTACATCACACATGGGGTGTTGATATTGGTGAAAAAACATGTAACAATTTTGGAGTATATACATTTCGAAGAAAACAATGTTGAGATGGTGCTTGCAAAAGTATTCTTCAATGGATCAGAAATTGCAATACTTAATCTCTATGTTGCTCCCCATGCAACATTCTCTAACATACTAAATGTTATTTCCAATGCATTGGACCATTTTCATCTGAACAAAACCATTTTCATTGTAGGAGAGTTCAATATTGACATGTTACAAAATAATGCCAGAACAAAAGAATTGGAAAAGTACATGTGAAAATACAGTTTGCGCTTTCTTTTGAACAACACAAGGCATGTACAAAATGCACTTATTGACCATGTATGGTTGAATGTGCCCATTTCTCAATACAATGTCTTTGTCTTAGACACATACTAGTCTGGTCATGATACAATTGGTAAATTGCACTTGAATTATGAGACACACATCAAACATATTGCAAAATCATATTTTTGTGTTTCAAAGCATATATGTTAGTCTTGTTCCACAAAACCAAGTTATCCAACTTCTTATTTTTTCCTAGTTTGTACGCATATTGGTCTGATCATGATACATTTTGTATTGCACTTGAATTATGAAATATACATCAAACATATTGCATAATCATATTTCTATGCTTGAAAGCATATCTGTCTATCTTGTTTCAAAAAACCATGTTATCCAACTGCTTAGTTTTACCTTCTCTGTAATTGATTTTGGGACCAAACGTTTTTTACACAATTTTTTTATATATACACAACCATGGATTAACAAAAAAAAAATAAAAAATAAAAAATGGTGTATTTTTCTAACACTATCTGTTACTCTATTCATTTTATTCTATTTTATTTACTCTATGTACATATTCCTCACTTTTTTATTGACATGTGAAATTATGTTCATGTCCATTTTGTTTTGTTCTTCTTTTCATAGAAACAAACTAGAAAACTGGACACGACAAAGAAGTCTTAACCAGAATTTTAGAAGAATCCATGCAAAGGTGCACATTTCTACCTGTGTTCCATATCCAATTGTTTTTCATTTACTCTGTCTATATTTGTTACACTAATTTGGAGCTCTATTATTTTTTTCCCTGGATACTCCATATCTTCCTGTATATTGACTTTTCTTTATGTCAATTCTATTTTATGTGCTGCTCTATTCAAATAAATAAATTCGTACCCATCTTTTTTTTCATGTGTTCCAACGTAGCAACTTGCTTTGGTGTCCATTGTATTCTCTATATTTCTACATTGAAATAAGAACACAGTCATTGGGCACAAGGATGTATTGCAATGTGCCGCAGTAAAGACAGTGTGTATGCATGAGACTAAGAGGTATGGTTGCAAAAAAACTTTGATTTGCATGCGTTCTCCAATTTTTCCAGCTATATGTTTTTCCCATAGTTGATGTGTTTCTATGGCTTGATAATTATAGCACTATGTGTTGATCTGTGAGCCATAGAGTTCTTTGCTTCCTTTATTTTTCCTCTTCTATACTTATTTGTTCTCCCTTATCTTCTTCTGCTCTATTATCCATTTTTGGTTCTATACTTAGTCCCATGTCCATCCTCATAGGTTCTCGTGATGGCGGAGTGACAAATTTTGTGTCCATCTATATCTTTACATCACGATTCCGAACGATTGTCGTTCATTTTCATACTTGGCAAATTTTATGGTCACAGGTTCCTGCGTAACTTCCATCGATCTCTCATGCCCCGTGTTCATCATATACATCTTTCACTTGAAACTTCAGTTTTCTACAATTCGACCCCAGACTCAAACCCCCAAGCCTCACTCTACCTATGATGACTGCGTCTGAATGCTTTCATATAAATGTGCCAAGTCATATATTTTTTCTATTTCTTGTTGAGATAGATATAAACATCTATTTTATCTTGAACCAGGGTCTATTGAGCTTTATCTATATTCCATTGCTGAAAATATTTTTCCCATAGTTGATGTGTTTCTATAGCTTGATAATTATCAGAATAAGTGTTCTTCTATCACGAATACACTACTTTTCTCCCTTTATATTTCCTATTCTATCCTTACCCATTCTTCCCTTTTCTTATTTCACTGTATTATCCATTTTTGGTTCTATGCTTAGTCATATATTTATACTCACGGGTTCCTGGGGTGGCAGAGTGAGAAATTTTACATCTGTATATATCTCCACATCATGCATCTAATCGACCACATTCTATTTCAAAACTTAGCCAATTTTATGGTCATGGGTTCCCTTGAAGCAATTATCGAATTTCCATGCCCTGTGTTCGGATATACATCTTGCACACAAAACTCTGGTTATTTACAATTCGACCCCAAGCTCCTCGAACTTGCAAGCCTCATTGTGCGTACGATAAATCCATCTGACCAACCCTCCTTTCCATACTTAAGATCAAGTGTTGTTCTATGACGCATAAAGTTATTTATTCCATTTTGTTTCTCTTCTATACTTTTGGTTTTTTCCCTTTTCTTATTCCCCTCTATTATTCATTTCTGCTTCTATACATAGTATAGTCTCATGTCTATGCTCACGGGTTCCTAGGGCTGCGGACTTAGAAATTCAATATCCATCTATATATTCACATCACGAGTCCGACCAGCTGTTGTTTGTTTCCATACTTGGCTAATTTTATGGCAGTCAGTTCCCAGCTAGGCCCTATGCAACTCCCATGCCCTGAACTCTCATGCCCCATACTTGATGTATTTCTATCACTTGAAAATTATCAGACAGTGTTCGTCTATCGAGCATAAATTTCTTGGCTCCCTTTCTTTTTTTTCTCTTCTATACTTAGTTTCATTTCTATGATAGCGGGTTCCCAGGTGGTGAACTCACAAATTCTATATTCATCTATATCTTGACATGACGAGTCCAACCGATCGATTTCGTTTCCCTAGCCAATTTTATGGCTGCGGGTTTTTGAGTAGGCGTTATCGAAATTTCATGCGTCGTGTTTGAAGTATACATATTGCATCCAAAACTTGGGTGATATACAATTCGACCACAGACTCCCACGTTCAAAAAAGTACCAAAGCATTTTTCACTCCCCTCCATCCCTGCCACCTTCTCCCCTTCCCAATGCACATTAAATATGATTTAACTAGTGACATCTCATCATAGATGTTCAAAAAGATTGGCATTAATACACAAAAAGCTCGAGGACATCTCCCATTAAAATGCATTAATGGAAGAATATTATGGAATCTGATTAGTTTCTTATTTTAGTTTTTTTACGGCATCATCATAGCAAGAATGCAATATCAGTTCATAACAATGGTTATTTACCTCAAACTTTTTGAAAGAATTGTACCCCTCCTTTCCATACTTATTGGATTGTTCAGCTCTTGTTCTCACAGATTCGCGGGTTGTCGGGCTTCCAGGTACACAAAAGTTCCAGAGAAGTTTTCGTTGTCGTCCATCCTCACCAACATCACCCACTTCTGAATGCACATTAATTATTCCTTTATTAGTCACGACTCACCATACACATCGAAAATATTGGCAATAAAAAGGCGAAAAGGTCGAGGACATCTCCCATTAAAAAACATTGAACCAAGAATTATCAGAGACTATATTATGATGTTTCACCGTCCATTTTAAATACTTTGATGAGAAAAGGAACGTTCTCATCAACTTATGGATACAGCTCAACAAAATTTATGTGGATATACCCTGAATATTTTCAGGCATGAGGACTAGAGTTTTCACTTCTCCGTAGCTTATGACTACTACTACTCATCCCCTTCTGCCCAAAAGAAAGTTATCTCGACATATGGAATTTCAGCGGCAACTTGTGTCCCCAAATTATTTTACTTTAAGGAGTTGGTCACATACTATGTCGATAACTATATTATGAACCAACAGATTATCCATATGGGAAACCATTCCCAAGTCCTCCTATACCCTCAAGTATTTTGAAATATGTTACCACTTCTCGACCCAAGAAATACTTTCAAGGGAGAGAATTGCACACAGTTCTTAAAGAAGCATTGTAATTAATTGGACCTCTTTTTCGAAGTCCTTATAGAACCCAACGGGCACTCCCATGGACATCGCAATAATACAGGTTAGTGCATTTAAAAACCCTTTTTGGAAAATTGCATGGATTTTCACGAGGATAACGAGACAAGAAATTGCACCCATCATCTCTCAGATGATTCTGTTTCTGTTATATTTTACATCCAAGGAGGAAGCCATTTTCGATTGCTGCAAGTTGATTTCCATTGAAATTTCTTCCCAGTTATTGCAATACAGAAGACAAAATAAATTCTTTATGTCATCTTATTTAATTTTAGCCATGGAGAATTTCTACCCATTCCCTGGAATATCTATGTGTAATATGTTGAACTGTAAATTTCACCCATGTCGCATATCTAGTACAATGTTTTTTGTTGGAATAGCAAGGAAGTACATCTACTCCTTTCATTTTTCCTATGAAAAAAGAAAAAGTCAATTCATCTCTTTGCCTTGGAAATTCAGACATTTCATGGTCAAGCAACACTTCAACAGTTCTTTCACTGACACTATCCTAAATGATCTTGGTGCTAGTACCAATGAATCGCCCAAGCACAAAGGAAAAGGCCCGTGTGAAAAAAATTCCCATTCCACGACCAACAGAGACAACACCAAAACATCTGGGTGCAGTACTCCAACAACCTAACCAAGTAACAAAGCCACACACAGTTCTTCAGGCGAAGGATGAGAACCTCCCTTCGGTAAAATTGAAAGTTGTCAAAAACTTCCTACGATCAAAAAATGGAAAAAAATAGTCTAAGAACAGGAGGTACCGACATGATAAATTGATATCCACAATCTATCCCTCGAAGATATCGAACTAGAAATTGACATTGATAAAGTGTTCACTAGTGACAACCACCTAGAGAACACTTCTCTGCACAATCTTGGGATGGAAATAATTGGCATAGATACATTGGATGAAGAAGAGTATTTTTCATTTCAGAGCGCTATTTTTGACAGCGAATCCAAAAAATTGATTATTGAAAATAAAAATGTAAAGAATAAGAAAGCAAAATCTCGTTCAGATATCAACCTATAGAACATGCACCCTTCCCAGATTTCCCAGATACACCGAGCAACTGGGGACGCACTAGAAAACTCTATTAGCAGCCTTGAAATGAAAAACGTCATGTTAAAGGAGAAAATCAAAGAATTGGGGGAAACTATAATGCCTCTTCCACTGTTTTCTTCTCATTTGGCAATGGTCAGGACCACCGCACCTGCGACAAAGTTAAAAGGATCAGTAAGCCTTCTCACATCGGCCCGAGGCTATGTGGAAAATAATATAAACAGAAGAATGGAATTAATAACATAGGCTTGGGAGATGTCAAAGAATATGGTCTCTTTTGGAACAAGAGTGCATGCTTTCCATGAGTATTTGCAAGCAAATCTCAATAACGAGCAAGGTTTCTACCTCAATACAGTTTTACCATTTGGTGTTAAAGTTACTGCTATGACAGAATTCAGAATAATACAAGAGGATCTCCCTTCCCTGGATCGAATAGACTAGATAAACACATGCTATAAAGAAAAGGTAAAGAACCTCAATGATATCATTCAAGAATGTGGTCATGCCATATCTAAAAGAGACAAACTATTCAAGAAGCTAACTGAGATAGATCTAGCTACCAGCACCAATGAAGTCTAGGACCCTAAATTGATATTCAACTCATTGTTTTTAATCAAGTAAGCATTTGATGATCAAGGTCATATCTATAAAAAACTATCATTGGAAAATTTCTATGGCATTCTTGAATATGGTGAAGATGACGTGAAAACCTGGCTGGTCGGTTATGCGATTAAAAACCAAGATATTCAAGAAGCATTTCACAACCTATCTATTGATCTAAGGGACTTGGAAAGTGAATTGTTCCATATAAAAATCCGCCATGGAATCAATGTAGCGCCCATGAGGAGCTACATCGAAGAATGGTTCAAAAAGGTTGTTCGCCAGACAATCAATGAAGCTCAAAGCTGAGGAAAGCCATAAAATGACATCAGCAAGCAAATGACAAGACATGGGACACCATTATAGCAAGTTGATACTGATCACATTATTCTATTTTCATCCACTTACTCCAACAAAGTTTTAACCAAGGACTGACAATTTTCTTTTTCTTCTTGTTAGGTCTTGTTGTTTCCATCGCCGACTTTCTTCTTTCTACAAACTTCATTCTTGTACATATTTTCTTTGTAGTCTATGACATTCTCAATCCCAATCATTATGTCAAACGCATTTTTATTTTTTAAAATATGTAATGAACTATATATATTTTTTGCAAATTCGAAGACAACTATTTTTTGGGAAGTATTCTCAATTGTATTTTGTGACCCAGTTTATCTGAATATAAATATTTGAGGTTGTTCTATGGTGATATTCAATGTTTGGTTTTGTTATTTGAAATATGTATTTATTCTTAAAATTAACTCATTTCACTGTACATGTTCCCATTCTGTGTTGTGCATATATTACAGCTTCCTATATTTCAGAATATTCTTCGATATATGAATTGAAAAGTCATATATATTTTTCTCTATTACTTCCGGATTTGAGCAAAAATTGCGAGCCCATAACACCATTCAAATTAGAACATGGTTTACATTTGGATCACAAATAATCTATTACGATACATTAATATGAATGCATTTTAAATATATATAAACAAAATCCCTTTAAACTTGGACCTGACTTTCTTGGGCTCTTGAATTGCCCGCGGGTTGACCGGTCCCCATCTTCACGCAAGTTAATATGTCAAAGTCATGCAAAAATGTATCAAGTGCATGATAACCCCCACAAGATGCGATAAAAACTAAACTTCAACAAATGATTTGCTCACAACCGTTTTAATGGTAAAAGCACAATAGAAAACGATTAAGTGGATAAAATATTGGACTAGAAAATTATGGTTTTGCAATGGCTCTTTCAAAGTATATGTAATAAGTATACAACACCAAAATATATAGAAAATATCTTCCCAACAAATGGAATATCTACTACAAATTTGAATATACTAGCCCTTATTTTCCCTCTTCTATACTTAACCAAATTCCCGTTTCTCTCTTCCCTCTACTTTCTCCTTGTTACTTGGTCGTTTTGCTGAAAATCTCTAGCTGTGCGGGTTGGCAGAATCATGGCTTCACATTTGCACTCATTCTTTTATATCGCGACTCTGACCGACTGATTCCCCATTCCATACCTAGCCACATTTTAGATCATGGATTCACGGGCACGTACACTCTATATTGTGCTTCCATTGTTCCGTGACCTCCAAAGAGAACCTAGACTTCCATGATATAAAAATTTACAATCAGACTCTCACATCATACCCTCTATCCCGTTAGACAATTTCTCACAAAAGTTTCAAGAACTACAATTTGATCATCGAGTCCTCATGTCTCCCGTGGAACTATTGTCACCCATTTTCAAGCCCACCCGTCTGCTTTCGATACTTCACCATTTGTCTAAATATTTTTCGTGGATCGTCGAGTTCGCCAGTTCATGAAATATCCAATTTCCATATCGTTGTTTCCTGTGTCTTCCACCTTCTCACTTCTTTCAAGTATGCAATAACTGAAGTTTAATGCTCATAGATCCAAAAACATACAGAAAATACCTTGTCAGGAAATGGAATATCTATTACATATTTTAATATATTATCCCTTCCTTTCCCTCTTCTATACTTAACCAATTTCTCATTTGTTTTTCCCCTTTACTTTCACTTTCTGGTTATCTAGCCATTTTTCCAAAAAATTCTACATGTGTGGGTTGGCGGTCTCACGGGTTCACATTTGCACTCATGCTTTTATATCTCAACTCTGACCGATCACTTCCCATTCCATACCTAGCAACTTTTCAGATCACGTATTTCCGAGCAGGCGCACTCTACATTGCACTTCCATTGTTCTGTGACCTGCAAACAATGCCTAGACTTCCGGGATATACAAATTCACTACCTAACTGATAGGTAAACGGGTCGAGTACTACTCTCCCAAATGTTTACAATGTGAGGATCTTTTAAATTGACTATGGATTATACATATTTTATTGAGCATATTAGTTCATTTATCATAATGCATTTAAACACATAAACATAAGTAAATGAACATAGAATGGAGAAAAACACATGAAGGAAAATAAGAGAAAGAAAACCGATGTTGATAACGGAGTTCACCCCTCCACCTCTGGGGCTACGTCTCCGGACCTGCTCCAACTGGAATGCAGATCTTCTATATTCCTTCTTCAAAGTGAGCTCTCAAAACTCTCTTACATTCAAGGACTATGGCTCTTCA
>SNQJ01S0134559.1:0-13217 GCA_010110895.2 Picea sitchensis
GCTTAAGGAAACCAGCCAGAATCACACTGGCACCAACTCAATTAAATCTCGGCACATTCGGAAATGGGAGATAAGGATGGAGGAGCAGGCTTTTCTCCAGTGGAGGTCGTCGCTTAAGGAATGGTCCCTATTCTTTGACGGGGCCTCGAAAGGCAACCCGGGGCAGGCAGGAGGTGGGGGAGTCATTCTGGACCCCTCCGGCAAAATTCACAAGGAGTATGCATGGGGTTTAGGCCATGCCTCAAACAACCATGCTGAATTTCTAGCGCTCTAGCAAGGTCTTAATCAGGCGACTAAATCAGGAATCCAGGCAATTAGGATCTTTGGAGACTCTATGCAGGTTGTGGAAGCTCTCAACACTAAAAATCCGCCCAAGGACAACACTCTGGCTCAGGTGTACAAAAAATCTATTCTCCTCCTGCTACAGTTCAAAGAATATCATGTAAATCATGTCCTAAGATCCTTGAACGGGCTTGCTGATTCGCAAGCAAATCGGGGCTCTCTCATGCGCAAAGGACTCCTAAAAATGAATGAGGATACGTCCCTTCATCCCATCCCTTAAACCTTTTGGAACTTGTGCTCAGAAGCTCCAAGTGATCCACTTGAAAGGCAGGACGAACTCCAGAACCATCACAGTCATGGGGGACGAGAAATCAAGTGCAGAGGTTCGTATTCCGAATCGGATCGAGGGGAATCTCGAGGAGGCGACCCTGCCCATCCTTAAAATCGGAAGTGCGGCTGTCTGTTCTCCTCATTCGCCTTGTTGTTTTGGTCTTACGCCTGTGCTGGCATCGATTCCGAGAGACGGCAATATGGAATCCGCATCCAAACCAGGGCTCACCCCGAAGGAGCACATTGATCTAATCAGGGCCGAGCTGGAGAGTATAAAGGCGTCTACAGCCAAGCAGAAGTGGGAAATGCTCACGATGGAGATGCAGGATATCAAGGACGACCTTTCAGACGAGATACAAACTGGCCTGAAGGATTCAACAAATCTGATGAGAGATCTGGGCAAGCGACTAAGCAAGCTGGAGATGCAAGTGGAAGAGCTCACCAAAGCTCTCGCTAAGATTTCAGAAGCCACTACTGAGGCTTCTTCCAAGTCAGGGCAATGAAGTTTCGTTGGAGTCCACGAAGCTTAAGCAGGGTTATGAGGATTCGTTATCCAGTTGGTATTGTAAAGTTCACAGCTTGAGAAGCTGAGAATTCGGCATGTAATTGTAGGTTAAGTTTAATAGGCTTGCTAGCAAGAAGACTGTAAACAGAGCCCTGCTCTGATTTTGAATATGTACGGGTTGGCATCCCCCTCTGCCTCTTATAATAAAAGCTCATAACCGATTTTGTTAAAAAAAAAAATAGTTATTACTTTCGTCATGGATAGATCAATGTCTTTTCGAGATATTCAAAATGCTGAAGAAGAAAGCACTTCAAGAAGAACTTCTACAAGCAGTCTAAGCTCTATGTTTGCAGACAACAATGTTCATAGTCTAAATCATGCAAGTATTGAAGCCATTGAGTCTCAACCACAAACTGCGTGGAAACTACCCACCATCTCCCCAAACCAAGTCTATAATGACTTAAGTATGTTTCACCTTCGTGCTGTGTCCAGAGTCATTGTTAAAGAATCAATTAGCTGCATACAACAAAATAGTGATGTTAGCCAAACCATTTCTTTGATCAATGTTAAAGAAATCCAAGTTGAAGCAAAGAAACACAAAACAAACTATCTACATTTTGGCTGCATACATATTGGAATCAATCCTTTAGTACACAAAGGAATAGATGCTTATGTTCTGTGTACTGTCCGAGATATGACACATAATAAGTTCACTGATTCCTTAATAGGAGGCATTGTCGCTCCTTTATCCAATGGCCCTGTATATTTTGATTGGTTTCCAAACTTCTTTGTATATACCTTTGACGAAAACCTTGCAGATATTCTTAAACTCTAGATTCGTACCACTGGATTTGATATGTGCCAAACCAGGACAAACATTTCTATCCAAACCAGAGGATGTTTTATGCATACAAATACTCTGTATCCTGCAGTAATGAATGCTCCCAGTCAGACATCTAAATCTAGTACTCTGGTTATTACCGACCTTCTAAATCAAAAAATGGAACACCATACTATTAAGTGGGAAAATCTCTCCTTTCCCGCAAATTGGATCATTGATACTCCTCGAGTTCCAGTATCACGATCTATAACCTCTGCAAACATCCAAGAATCCTCTTCCTCTACAATCATCTCTTTCCCTACTCCTCAACGTTCATACCTCAAAGATGACTACCCTTCTTTTTCTTCTGTATCAACTCCATCCTTATGTTTGCATCCTTCGCTCCAACCCCTTGCTTCCTCATTAAGACAAGTACCTTACTCTATTCAGTGTTTAGATTGTGCTAAATTAGTAACACTCTCAACACTACCCACTCACACAGAGAATGAACAAATCCATCTTGAACATAGACATCATAATCCTAGGACAAATATTCCTCCTACAAGCTCTACAACAAAAGAACCTTGTCCCCATCCATAATGTTCTGATTTTCCTTCTCCACATGAACCTCACATTCTTGTTATAACAGAAGCTTATCCTCTTAATATCTCTCAAAGATATGTTGTGAAAAATATCCCAAATGACATCAAAAGACTAGCGGTACCAGAAATAAGAAAGTTCCTTTCATTAATGAATGGGTTCCATAAACATTTGGTAAAAGAAGAATGGATGAAAGGTATGTTGAATTGGGATCTTTTTTCCCATCCTGATGCAGAAAGATTCTCCAAATCTATCTCAGACAAAGAAAAAATGGCCTTATCAACAAATTGGCAAGAATATATGACCAAAACAATGTTTGGATTTCATTTTATGAATGGAAAACCCAACAACAAATTATTGCTAACTTTCACAAAAGGTCAACGGCCCTAAAGTCTTCTGGTAAACCCGCTTTGCACCCTCTCCCAGCCACTTTGATTTCTTTCCCTGTACAGACTATTTCCATCTCCGATTTAGGAAGAGAAATTGAAAATCTTAAGAAAGAAATCAAGGCACAAACAAAACAAGAAGGTCAGGGTACAGGAAATGAAAACAAGGCCAAGAGAATTCTCCCCATTCATCATCAAAAGTTCCATGTCCTCTTAGATTTCAAGATCAAAGGGAAATTATTCAAACTCAAGACTTTGTTAGACACAGGATCTGACCTCAATATTTTATAAAGATATCATTCCTATCCAATTTTGTCATAAAACACAAATGAGTGCTATTGGATTAGGAAATGTGCCAACACAGATCTCCTATGAAGTCCCTGAGGCAGTTCTATGTTTCAAACATCATTTCTTATCTTTGAAATTTCTTCTTACAAACATTCCAGTAGCCTGTATTCCCGGAACTCCCTTTTTTGCTGCCGTTGAGCCTCATGGTTCTACAAAATTGTCAAATGGAACCTCTGGTTATTTTATCATCATTCCTTCACCAACAAAAGGATCAAAAATCTCTGTTAAACTTCCTTTTGTATCTTCTCCTAGGATCTCTTCTCTGGTTTACACAGTCCAGAGTAAGACACTCAAGATAGAAGAATTGAAAAACAAGCAGCTGAGTTAAGGATTATTGATCAGTTTAACCAAAGTCAAATACAACAAAATATTTTAAAGCTGAAGCAAGAATTTGAAGATCAAATATGCTCAGAAAATCCAACTGCTTTCTGGCATCAGAAAAAACATGAAGTCACACTTCCATATAAAGATGCCTATGAAGGAAAACCTTGCAAAAACAGATCTATCCCAATGAATGCTGAATATCAATGGCTATGTTCAGAAGAAATCAAAAGCTTACATCACAAAGGACTTATCAGAGAATCCATTAGTCCATGGAATTGCTATGGATTCTATGTTAATAAACATTCTGAACAACTCATAGGAATCCCCAGATTAGTGGTAAATTATAAACCACTAAATAAAGTATTGGATGATGATACCTATCCTATTCCAAACAAAACAAGTTTGGTAACAAGGATTGCTGGAGCAAATATTTTTTCTGAATTTGACCTAAAATCAGGATTCTGGCAAGTAGCAATAAAAGAAGAAGACAAATTCAAAACAACTTTCAGTATTCCGGCAGGACATTATGAATGGAATGTCATGCCCTTTGGTTTGAAAAATGCCCCAGCAAAATTCCAAAGAGTCATGGATGACACTCTGAAACCTTATTTCGATAGGCTTATTGCTTATATTGACGACATACTTGTATTTTCTTCCTCTATTGAACAACATTTCAAACATCTTAAGAAATTCATACAAGTTGTCAAAGAAGCGAGACTGGTTTTCTCAAAGAAAAAACTTGAACTTTTTAGAATTGAAGTCAAGTATCTTGGCCATATCATTCGGAATGGTGAATTAACCCTGCAAACCCATGCCGTTGAATTTGCTGATAAGTATCCAGATAAAATTACTGACAAAGTCCAACTTAAAAAATTTCTTGGAAGCTTAAATTATATTAGTCATTTTTATAAAGGATGTGCTCAGGATTGTAAATTATTGAATGACAGGTTAAAGAAAGATCCAATTCCATGGACAGAAGCACATTCACAAGCTATCAAAAATATTAAGTCCAAAGCAAAGACACTCCCATTGCTTTATATCTCTGACGATGATCTTCCTGAAATTGTTGAAACATATGCCAACAATCTTGGTTGGGGAGCCATCCTTAAACAAGTCAGAGAACAAGGAGGTAAGAAAAGAGAAGAAATAGTTCAGTTTTCTTCTGGAATCTGACAAGCTAGTGAAAAGAATTATTCTTCCCCAGACAAAGAAATAAAAGCAACTCTAAATGTTATTCATAAGTTTGAAATATTTCTTATATATAAGAAATTTCTGGTAAGAACTGATGCTGCAGCTATGAATAAAGTTCTTAACAAAGAAATAAGAACTCCTAGTGATGCCAAATTTGCTTGGTGGCAAGCCATGTTTAGCAATTTTGATTTTTCTATAGAACATATTAAAGGCACCACAAATTGTATCCCAGATTTTTTAAGCAGAGAACACCTCCAGCAGGTCTCTATGATTATCTCTGTCCAATTGAGAAATGGACCCGAAGTCTTAACAACTATTCCAGATACATTGAGTTGGGAACAATACTGATCAAACTGGAAACCTCATTGGGAATTAAGAAGTATGAAATTTCTATCTCCCATAAACCAATTCCATTGTCCAGGACTGGTCCCATAAGTACGCAACAGACAAAGTTCTAATTTCTTGATTCCTGTCATTTCAAGAGGTTCAAAAAAGGCAGTTGAAGCACAAGATGCTCTCTCCAGTATTTTTCATGACATAGATCTCATTTGGGATATCAGGAATAACCAAGGTTTTAACCAACAATACTTTTGCCTCTAGAGACCTAGATTACCATGCCATTGGCCAAAAAGAACTCAAGCCCTATACTTCCCTCGCAGTGACTATGATTATTCTCATTACAAAACGTTGTGGTGGGATTTCATACAACAAGAAGACTTCTTGACACTTGTCAAATTTGGAAATGTTAACACTGCCACAACAGGAAGACCTCCAAGTTGGCTTACAGATTGGTGGAAAGATTTTGGTCTCAATAAAAGTGCAGTAGACCCAACAATTCTATCTTCTATATGCAACCTTTTATCTCCTCTGCAATATGTCCAACGTCTTTTTTAGAATGGGCCAAATGATGGGGAAATTTTGTGTCATTTCATATTCAACCATCTTCAATGGGTAACCAAGGCTAAAACCAATGTACAAATGATAAATGGCCAACCTTTTATCATTCAGAAAATCTACAGCAAAATGTGGGACACTTTCAATAATGAATAAAGATTCCATACTCACATTGAGATTGACTAAGTATTGCCTATTCATGTCTTACTGGCCGACAGTGGAGTCAGTCGATTTTCGTGGATTTCTGTCATAAATCTCCACTTTGTAATAAAAGTATCTTAGAAACCTAGAGCACTTCTCTAGCTTTTGGCATGGTTAATCTCCTCAGTGAACTTTCGTAAAGCTCTCCAGTGAACTCCAGACAATCACAATAGTAGGCAAATAGATAGAGCATAAAACAGAGACAAGATAATAGACAATTTTCAGAGATAAAATGCAGAAGCTAATTTCTCACAATATACAGACTTTGAGCATAGATTGCTCTTTTCTCACAATATACACACAGACAAACTGGAACTAAATGCTTCTGCCACTTTAGGTTCATGCTGGCAAAGCCAAAATCACGCAGGATTATCAAAGCAACCTATATGAAAGACGCAAAGCTCGAAGAGAGGGAGCTTAGAAGACTCGGACTTACCGACTCAAATTGACCCCCCTTTCAAATGAACCTCTCATCTCCTTATATACAAAATTTCAGAGAAGAGAATCATTTCTTAGATAAGACATTTTACTATTTTCTTGGAATCAAATCTACTTTTAAGATTTGGCGGAGCGATCATGCAAGAACCTTCCAACAAAATTTCAAATCTACTTTCCACGTATCTAAGGAATATTAGAAATGCGGGTCAAACCACACCAAAAGCTAGAGAAGTTCTCTAGGTTTCTAAGATGCTTTCATTTGAAACATCACAAAGTGGATATTTATGACGAAAATCCACGAAAACTGACTGAAACCACTGTCGGCTAGTAAGACATGAAAGGACTGGCACCACTGTCGGCCAGTAAGACATGAAAGTGGATGGGTTCCACCATTTTATTCCACTGGTTGATCATGAAAGTGATTGAAACGATATGGGTCCCAGTGCTGAGTATAGACCTCTTTGTACATCATAGGATCTTCATTGTTGTCTTCTTCTTGTTGGAGAACATACTTTGTTCGGATAACCCAAGGATTCTTCTCATTTATGAAGTTTGTCATATACCCAATGCTTGAGATCTGATTAAGCCGATGAACATTATAAGAAATATTTAAATGATGAAACATTTGTTCAACATTCAATACATATGGATGTATTGCACTTGGGTTTAACCCAAATTTTTTCCACCAAGTCTTAAGCCAAGCTGGTTTAGGGTTGGTATTTGATCTGAAGTGACTAGAAAACTTTATCATGCAATAATAATATTTATACCTGTCACTCCATAAGCATATATGATCCCACATGGCTTGGCACTGATGGTAATTTATTTGATGAAAAAGCTGAGAAGGATCTTGCTGGGGCCAAGACTGCAATGCTCTCATTTGATTTATCATAAAATAAGAATGATCTGGAGTCTCTCGCCATTGCTGAGAATTTTGACAGAACCACCTTGTGAATGTAGATCTTAGTCTGGTGATATCTCCCATTTCTATTAGTTTTTCTCGAGTAGCAACAGTATAAGCTTGATGCATTCTGCCTATAAGATGTTGAGGAGGTATTACATGAATGCTCGTGTTAGAAGAGAATCCAGGCAGACCGAATTCAGTTCCTTCAGACCATCTTAACTCCCAATGAGGAGCCCAGTTTTGAGAATAAGTTTCCTAGTCAAGATTGTCATCAACATGTTCTGTCACTGGACTATTGTTTAGATCATCCCATGTATTGATAATGACCAGAATCTTAGGTTGGCTTGAACAAAACACAATATTTGACTGCAGCTTTGAAATGAAAGCAACTATCTTTTTAACAGGTGGATAACTTTTTGTTATGCTTGGAATCGTGCTGGAATAGGCCGAGTGGCCTTGAGATGTCCCGGCAGATCCATGAGGTTCAACAACAGAAAGAAAAGGAGTTCCCAAAATACAATCTACAGGCATATCTACCAAGAGAAACTTCATTCCTAAAGCATACTGGTCAAACCATAAAACACCTTTGGGAACTTCAAAATCAAAATCTGTAGAAACATTCCCTAGTCCAATGGCAGAATAATTGCTAGGGAGCCAATATTTACAAGGGATCAAATTTTTGTTGAGGAGGTTCATATCTGATCCAGTATCAAGCAAAGCATTTAAATAAAACATTTCTGTGTTTATCTCTAGATTTATCTTGACATGATACTTTTGAAATTGGATAGGGAAGATTTTCATAGCATTTAATCCTTGCAAATGGGTTGAGTCATGGGGATGTCTCTCTGGTTCAATTGGTACATCTTCTAGTGGAGGAGGAAGAGATTCCACCTGGTCTTTTAAGGCTTTTATATCTTGCCTTGCCCATGAATCAACTTTATATGAATCTTCAAAAACCTCTTCATATTGCTTCATCTTTAGCTTGAGTTCAACAACTTCCTTCTTTAGATAAAATACTTCTTTTGCCAGGTCTGTGAGTGAAGGATGCTGCAACTTGGTTTTCTTGTTGTGCTTAATGAAAGACTTGGTATTTCTTTCAAACAGAGCTTCTATAAATAACGTCTTAATCCCTTCTTTATGGGAAGATTCTGGATTGCTTTGCTTCTGTCCCGCTGTCATAGTTTTCAAAAGGGATTCAAGTAAAGATTTTTTCATATACCCTTCTGGCAAGGCTTTTATTTGAGCTAGCATTTGGGCATCTTGATCTCCAGTGATATGGTACATGCATATCTTTATTTTTTCTTTGTGCCTTCAGGGGATGGATACAAAATCCGATTCAGAAGAATCTTCACAAGAACAAAAATTCAGATTATTACACTTAACTGATAATTTAGAAGAATTTCTTCATAAACTGAGCTAAATTTAAATCCTGAAGTCTCTGTGGATTCATAACAACATCCTTCATGAAGTCGATGGAATTCTTCTCTTTTGACAAAAGAATGATGTGGGCATTGATTTGTTAAGTGGTCATTTGCTCTGATACCATTTGTAACTCAGAGGCTTCCTCCGACGGAGAATGAAGCTTGAATAAAACTTGTCTCAGACTTCTTCCTTTGTCGACTACTTCCTTTTGCATTCTCAACATGAACCCAAAAAACCTCCTATGTAAACCCAAGAAAGATCCCAGCATGAACCTTCAAACAATCCAACGCCTAATTGCCCTTAGTGGCCACCTGCCTAGCGAGACTTACCACAGACGCTATTCAGGACCTAAGTGAACTTCTAGTAATCTCCTCAGTGAAATTGCATAAAGCTCTCCAGTGAACTCTAGACAATATCAATAGTAGGAAAACATATAGAGCATAAAATAGAGACACGATAATAGACAATTTTCAAGAGATAAAATGAAGAAGCTGATTTTTATTAAAAGAGCCAGAGTGGTTGGATATACAGACTTTGAGCACAGATTGCTCTTTTCTCACAATAGACACAGAGACAGACTAAAACTAAATGCTTCTGCCACTTTAGGTTCATGTTGGCCGAGCCAGAATCACGCAGGCTTATCAAAGAAACCTATATGAAAGACACAAATCTCGAAGAGAGGAAGCTTAGAAGACTCGGACTTACAGACTCAAATCGACCCCCCTTTCAAATGAACCTCTCATCTCCTTATATACAAAATTTCGGAGAGGAGAATCATTTCTTAGACAAGACATTTTACTATTCTCTTGGAATTAGATCTACTTTTAAGATTTGGCGGAGCAATCATACAAGAACCTTCCGACCAAATTTCAAATCTACTTTCCACGTATCTAAGAAATCTTAGAAATGCGGGTCAAACCATGCCAAAAGCTAGAGAAGTGATCTAGGTTTCTAAGATGCTTTCATTTGAAACATCACAAAGTGGATATTTATGACAGAAATCCACGAAAACCAACTGACACCACTGTCGGCCAGTAAGAGATGAAAGGACTGGCACCACTGTCGACCAGTAAGACATGAAAGTGGATGGTTTCCACCATTTTATTCCATTGGTTGATCATGAAAGTGATTGAAACGATATGGGTCCCAGTGCTGAGTATATACCTCTCTGTACATCATAGGATCTTCATTGTTGTCTTCTTCTTGTTGGAGAACATACTTTGTTCGGATAACCCAAGGATGCTTCTCATTTATGAAGTTTTTCATATACCCAATGCTTAAGATCGGATTAAGTCAATGAACATTATCAGAAAGATTTAAATGATGAAACATTTGTTCAACATTCAATACATATGGATGTATTTCACTTGGGTTTAACCCAAATTTTTTGCACCCAGTCTCAAGCCAGGCTGGTTCAAGGTTGGTATTTGATCTGAAGTGACTAGAAAAATTTATCATGCAATAATAATATTTATACCTGTCACTCTATAAGCATATATGATCCCACATGGCTTGATACTGATGGTAATTTATTTGATGAAAAAGCTAAGAAGGATCTTGCTGGGGCCAAGACTACAATGCTCTCATTTGATTTATCATAAAATAAGAATGATCTGGAGTCTCTCGCCATTGTTGAGAATTTTGACAGAACCACCTTGTGAATGTAGATCTTAGTCTGGTGATATCTCCCATTTCTATTAGTTTTTCTCGAGCAGCAAGAGTAGAAGCTTGATGCATTCTGCCTATAAGATGTTGAGGAGGTATTACATGAATGCTCATGTTAGAAGAGAGTCCAGGCAGACCGAATTCAATTCCTTCAGACCATCTTAACTCCCAATGAGGAGCTCAGTTTTGAGAATAAGTTTCCCAGTCAATATTGTCATCAACCTGTTCTATCACTGGCCTATTGTTTAGATCATCCCATGTATTGATAATGACCAGACTCTTAGGTTGGCTTGAAAAAAACACAATATTTGACTGCGGCTTTGAAATGAAAGAAATTATCTTTTTAATAGACGGATAACCTTTTGTTATGCTTGGAATCATGATGGAATAGGCTGGGTGGCCTTGAGCTGTCCTGGCAGATCCATGAGGTTCAAAAACAACAAGAAAAGGAGTTCCCAAAATACAGTCTACATGCAGATCTACCAAGAGAAACTTCATTCCTAAATCATACTGGTCAAACCATAAAACACCTCTGGGAACTTCAAAATCAAAATCTGTAGAAACATTCCCTAGTCTAATGGCAGAATAATTGCTAGGGAGCCAATATTTACAAGGGATCAAATTTTTGTTGAGGAGGTTCATATCTGATCCAGTATCAAGCAAAGAATTTAAATAAAACATTTATGTGTTTATCTCTAGATTTATCTTGACACGATACTTTTGAAATTGGATAGGCAAGATTTTCATAGCATTTAATCCTTGCAAATGGGTTGAGTCATGGGGATGTCTCTCTGGTTCAATTGGTACATCTTCTAGTGGAGGAGGAAGAGATTCCACCTGGTCTTTTAAGGCTTTTATTTCTTGTCTTTCCCATGAGTCAACTTTATATGAATCTTCAGAAACCTCTTCATATTGCTTCATCTTTAGCTTGAGTTCAACAACTTCCTTCTTTAGATAAAATACTTCTTTTGCCAGGTCTGTGAGTGAAGGATGCTGCAACTTGGTTTCCTTGTTGTGCTTAATGAAAGACTTGGTATTTATTTTAAATGAAGCTTCTAGAAATAACATATTAATCCCTTCTTTGTAGGAAGATTCTGGATTGCTTTGCATCTGTCCTACTGTCATAGTTTTAAAAAATGATTCAAGTAAAGATTTTTTCATATCCCCTTCTGGCAAGGCTTTTATTTGAGCTAGCATTTGGGCATCTTGATCTCCAGTGCTATGGTACATGTATATCTTTATTTTTTCTCTGTGCCTTCGGGTGCTGGATACAAAATCTGATTCAAAAGAATCTTCACAAGAACAAAAATTTGGATTATTACACTTACACTGATAATTTAGAAGAATTTCTTCATCAGCTGAGCTAAATTCAAATCCTGAAGTCTCTGTGGATTTAGAACAACATCCTTCATGAAGTAGATGGACTTCTTCTCTTTTGACAAAAGGATGATGTGGACATCGATTTGTTAAGTGGTCATTTGCTCCACATCTGTTGCAGTGAACCCTATGTGCTAGTTGTTGTGTTGTTTCTGTACTAGCTTTTTGATGTGCTTCTTTGGCCCTTTGTTCCGAGATTTTTCCTTTAGATATTCTTGAGTTTTTTCCTTCTGGACAAGAACTTGCTATGTGCCTAGTTTTACCACAAAGCCAACATTGCACTTGTTCCCTTACTTGGTTGGAATGTGTTTTTAGCTTAATGTCTCCAGGCTCATAATACTGAGTTTTTTTGTCTATATTTGCCTCGGTTTGAAGGTTTCTGCTCTTTGAATGCCCTAAATTTATTTTTCCTTCTTTTGGTGGGATCTGTGAGATATAGGCCATATTTCTCACAAATAGACTTGTTATCCGGTAGGTGAGAGAATTTTTGGATAGACTTATGGACTTTCATGTTTATACATAGTCCAATTAGGGATTTAGTGATGAGAGAATAAATTTCTCCCCAGGTATACATCTCATTGGGTAATTTGAATACCTCTTGCATTTTGAGATATTCTACAAACTTACTCGGGATAGCTGCAAGGTAGACTTGCTTCCATAAAATATTTTGGCTATCTTTTACTTCAAATATTCTTTGCATCCATTCTTTGTGGAATTCTTCATATTCTGACATTTTTCTGCATTTGACATTCATCAATGTCATTTCATGTTTGTCAGCCAATTCTTCCTCGGTACCACACCAATGCTCCAGAATTAGTGTGGTGAGAGCTCCTATCATATTATTCTGAGGAGTTCCATTTAGATGGTAGACAACATCTCCTTGTTCATCCCTTAATACCTCTGCTTCCACTTTTGTTATCATAATAGGTGAGGAGATGACTTCCCACCATTTACTTAACGTTCCTGTGAATCTATTAGTGTTGCAAATCAAACTTAATATGCTTAATCAAAGGAGTTTGTGGAGGAATTTAATCATGTTCTTTTGGAGAATTTGGAGGTGATTGTGAAATGGTAGAAGAAGTGTAAGATGGAGGTGGAGTATCACCATTCCCTCCATTTCATTTTGGAGTTTTATCATCACTATATTCATTACCTCTTGGAGGATTTGAGCTTTCACCTTGCAGCCTTGCAGTCCTTTCTTTAATTAAAACTTTCATCATTTATGTCATATCATAAAAATCTTTTCTGAAAGTTTCATCTTTTGAATTTCATGACTCTCCTCATGAGCCATGCTTGGTGAATGCCTCCTTGAAGACTGAGGTGAATGTATAGTTCTCCTTCTTGAAAGTTGAGAAATTGGCTCTACAAGTTGAACTTATCCTCTTGTGAGCTTCAACCTTGTAAGCATCAGAAAACAAACACTTGCAAACAATCAAACCTTCAAAAACCTCTGCTATGATACCAATTTGATCTGAAAATGAAAATTGTTTGTGTATACAAATTTGCAAGTGAAATATTTATGTGACTTAG
>SNQJ01S0134559.1:13227-38432 GCA_010110895.2 Picea sitchensis
CCTAAGTCACATAAATATTTCACTTGCAAATTTGTATACACAAACCTTTTTCATTTTCAGATCAACTTACTTTGCCACATTCAGGATCAATATTTCATTAATCCTTCTACCTTATCCTCATAAGGCACTATGTACTCAACATCATCAACCTTTTACTTATGCTACCATAGTCAGATCATCACTAACCATATGATCTATGACATCACCATATTTTACATCCAATGACAGACTATAATAAGTATATATGCATGTTATATGCATGCTCTATCTTTGTGATATGCATTTCATCATATCGTCATGCACCAAGAATTGTACCCATGTCTGCAGTTCAGACGGGTTCCACTTACTTACCTCATTTATAATGAATTCTAGTGTTTAATAACATTTGGACTATTTCCTTAAAGTCCAAATACAATTTCGAAGTCTATTACTTACTAGGTATTTTAATACAGAATTCCATGGCATCTTTAGATCATAATTAGTCTTGGGAAGAAAGTCCATCTCTTTCTTTTTTAATTTTCGTAGAGGTTCTAGTTGTTTTGTCTATTCTCATTAAAACAAAAGATAGGTTGTAAATGCAAATCAGCCTTAACCATTACACTGATAATTCTTCCTTCTATTCAACAACGACCAGGGATGGAGGTCACTCTCCTCCTCTCACAAGAATTCTGGCAGATTATTTTTCTATTCACCAAGCAAGGGAGGTTGCTATGATTGCTCACTCAATCACTTCATATTTCTGTAGCTCCATTTATAAGCTTGATTAGAAAAAATGATGCCCAACAATTCCTGTACCCAGAAACAAATTCGTTTCTCAATTCCCTTCAGAACCAGAGAGTTGCACATGATCTCCCTTTTCAGAAAATGGTCACTAGATCCATTCCTCTTGCATATACACACCCTTAAGTTAATAGGGATACACACTCTCCTAGCACAACCATGAGATTTTGAACTTGCTCATGTCACTTCACTTCTACCTTTATGAATGCTTTTCTCAATCTATAAGGATCCATTTTACTTGCTTACTGGGTTATTCGAGCAACAATTTTCATTCCTTATAGGTCAAGTAAATTAACCTCACCATTTCCATCAATCCTTTGATTGTGAGGGATCATAAACATATACAAGGTTTAATCCTTTATTAAAGTAGTAATTATTACTGCTACAGATCCTTTCAATCCATTCACATCCAATTCTTGTTATTAGTTCCTATCATCATAATCCCACTCCTATAGGAGTAGCTATCATTCTACCAAATCAACAATATGCTCCCTCTACCACACATCATCATGTAACTTTTCTGTTACAAGAATTTTAGGACAAAACCTCAATCAAGGAGATGGTGTAGATAACAACTAAACTTTTCCAACGTAGATGAAATTTTCTACCAGGCATGTCTTTGCCTTGTTATACCAGTCCCGTGATTGATTTTTGGCCCATCCAAGCCTAGTGTTTGAATCTTTCTCTGATAGATAGAGTAGGGAAGGGTGTCCTCCCCCTTAAGGTTTATTTCTAATAAAAATTTTAATCGACTTTTCCATGAGCCCATGCAGGACAAGTGTTGTATATTTCTCTAATACCACTCTATCACACATCTAACCCCTTAAATACCCTTTTAAGGGATTGGGTATAAATTTTTCCTCAATTCTGCATCTTCTTGAATCCCTCAGATAAGGGAACCATTTCCTTCTTCTCTCCAAGATCTTTCAAACGACTATAAACTTGTCCAAAACTGAGTTCTAGTTCAAGATTTATGGCGTTCTGAAGTTTCAGGGTATCATTAGACTATAGGCACCCCTCTTTGCCACGTGACATCCATGTGGCATCACTTCTCTCGTGTTGTCCGACATGGCACTATCGCGACCTAGGTCATCATCCCCTGACGGTGACGTAGTAGTTGGTTTCAGGGAAATACTTCATGATCTTCGTGGATATTGGGCCTTCGACCCTCCGTCATTCCTATACCAGAGTCTCTTTCCTCTTCAAAATATATGGTGGAACTTGATCCACCATTGGATCTAACGGCTAAGATTCATCCACTCTCAACCCATGGTTTAGACCTGAAAAGAGAAATGGGTCCCACACTTATTTCACAACCAATCCCTTGTAGTCATGTGGATTTATCCAGGCACGTCACCACGTCATGGCGCACGCGGGCCCATCCAATCGAGACTGGACACTACCACAGGGGAAATTTCAGTGCTTCGACACTTAAACCACCTTTCTCTACTTACAAATCCTCCTAAGTCCTGAAACCTAGGAATCATGCCATGTGGCTCCATCCTTCGACCCTTTTGGAGATTGCGTCTTATCACTCCAAACTCTTGAATTTCCAAAGTCCCGAACTCTCGGATCGGGTCCCTCTTGCGTACATGGAATTTTTCATGGGTGTCCCTACTACCATCTGCCACCTGGAAGATATGTGGTGATGAAGCCACCTTGAAATGTGGTACCCAACTCTCCAACCCTATACCATATATGATGAGTCAGCATGACACATGTCTTAGCCACGAGATGAAACCCAACTTCTTGGTTTTGCGGTCGGACTTCCACCATGTACGTTGGACACATCAACTATTGATGTCACTCCAGCCTTCGGGAAAACTCCACACTTTTCATTTTAAGAATCCCGAAGTGGGATTTCACCGGAGTTCTGAATAACGATTAGACGACCCACATCTCTCCTAGATTTCCCTCTCTTTGATCCATCGATTGATGGGGATTTGTGGCTCCGCATTCTCGTGATCCACGTGATCCTAAGTCTTTAGTCCCTGGGGGTAAATGGATGGGAGGGTCAAAAGGTAGAATGTCCATTTGTTGTCAGTCATCCCTTCCCCTTACTATATCCTTCCACTAACACTCGATCTAAGGGTCAAGAAGGATCCCGAAGGATCCTTAGATCGATAGCTTGCGAGTTCGACGTTCGGGGATTCTGTCCATGTAACACCCTTTTTCTCCTAGAGTGGGTCAATGTCGAATGATCGTGGCTCGCATCCAACGGTGAGGAAGGGTCCTGGAATTTCTTAGATCGACAACTGAGAAGGTTGGTTATGGTTTAATGATGAAGTGGATCCCATGACAATGGATAGGAGACCGCTAGTTTTCGGTCAAACCATCAGGTTACCGATTCAATAGTTTTTCTTTCAACAGGATTTGAAGGTCGTTAATTTCTAACATCCTGTAGCTCCAGACCTTTGAAGTTTTGAAGTTCTAGGGTCCCAGTCATATGGGGCTTTGAAAATCCCTAGAGGGATGCACTATTAAATATTATCCGAGATTTAGTTAAGTCCGTGGACTTGGGCACGTGGTCACTTGGACGATTAGTTTGAAGGAAGCGCCTTCCATTCACATAAATCAAGTTCTATAACATAGAAAGGTATTTTCGAGGGATCAATAGGACTGTAATGGTCCCATAGATTCTATCCTAAATCTAGAATTGTGAATTTGATCCTTTGAGCAATCCTTTTGAGTATTTTCCAACCAACACAGAGGCCAAACTTGTCATCTTACAACCATTCAAATGCAGTAGTTTACAAAAGAACAATAAGCATTATTACCATCAATTTTACACGAGGCACATTTTGACACAATATCATGCCATCATCCTCCTATATCCAGGTTGTATATGTATAGCATAAACACAAGCAATCAAATAATTCATTTCAATTCAATTACACAGAATATGTAAAATGCTTATTTGTATTGAATGATACAACTACCAAACCGATTGTGGGTGTTCACCTCTCCACCCAACCATAGGCTCAAAGACATTCACTCTTATCAATTTGGCCACCCCCGTGCCAAGCCATGATATCAATAGGGAAACTTCTCTATGTTCATCGGGTCTTCAACAAATTCTCATATATCCTCTCTCTTTAACAACCTCTGTGAGGTTTATCAGATGCTCCCTAAGAATCAATCTCGTGACCTTCTTCTTAGGTCAGGTTTTCTAGGTTATCTTTCCAAAGTCAAGAAAGGTATCAGGGAGGTTACTCTCCTCCACCTCTCTGGAAATAGTATAAGTTTCCCTTCTTCCCCACTAAGATCATGACCTCCACGGTATTTATCAGATGCCTTCCTAGTCGGATTTCCCATGTGCAAGAGAGTCCCTTCACAACTGCATTGTCACTCGATGCCCTCTCCTTCCAACATCGGTTTCTTTCCAACCAACATCAAGCCCACAACCCTCTTTTTCTCCAGTCTAGGCTTTAGGTCTTCTATGCTCCAGTTCAAAACTCTTCCACGAGTTCCTTGATATTTTTATTGCAAGTGCTCATGCATTCCTTTCAACAATTCTCTTCCTCAAAGATCGAATTCCTCCTCTGGTTCTCTCATGTAACCATAAAAACTTAATCTTTCAGTTCTTCTTCTAAACTGGAGAGCGTCATGCACTCTCTTGTTTTTTCGGTGTTTTTCTTCTCTTCCATGCTTGCTCCTTTCCATAGGAAGTTTCTGGACCTTTCCTATTCCTTCTGTCAGAAGGAAATCGAGTCAGTCTGGGCCTATAGGAAACTGCACTCTGTGGTACTTCGGGTTGAAATTTTTCTGTCTACTCAACCAAACCCTCCATGCTTCCATTCATTGGGGTAGTTTATTGTTCAACCACCAAACCTTTTCTCATTAACTGATTTTTCCTTGGGATCAGGATGAGGCTTATTATTTCAACAAAGAGAATTTGGGTCATTTTGACATAATGAACCCTCTCTATAGTTTCCTCGCTCTTTCCTCTAGTGATATCATGGCCAATACTTCAAGGCTTCACCCCCACAATCAGTTATTAGCAATCTAAACAATAATAAATTTACATTGTTCACATGCCATAGCATGGTAATTCATAAATAGTGATTAATTACAAGCTGGGTAAAACAAGGTTATTACAGAGCTGGTAAAGGAGATCGTTGATTCAAGGAATCAGGTATCGATGTTCCTGATTTTGACTTTATTTAGGGCTCAATAATCTATGCATAGTCGGCAGGTCCCATATTTCTTCTGCACAACCATGATTGGGCTTCCACATGGTGATGATTTGGGTCAGATGTGCCCCTTTTGGAGGATTTCTTGGATCTAATGCTTGATCTCCTCATTTTATAACAAAGAGAAGCGATAGATTGGTCCATTGGGTAGCGATGCGTCGGGGGTCAGATTGATTGAATGCTTGACATGACAGTGTAGAGGTACCCCAGTGGGTGAGGAGAAGATCTCTTTGTATTCTTCCATGACCTTATCCACTTTCTTATACTGTGTGGAGAGATCGGTCGCGAAGGCCATGGATGTGGTTGCAACCTTTCACTCACTTTGAGAGCGAATCACGAAGAAGACAAACTTCCCGGTCTAAGAGATGACCTTCCTTCATTGCTTGATAGAGATCAAGGAAATGGAAGTAGGTGGGACTACCTTGGGTATCCTGTACAATTTCCTGTCCAAATTAATAATAACACTACGAGGCGTAGACTCATATACAACATGACATTTCCATAAATAAGGTTGGCCCAAAAGAACATCACAAAATTCAAGGGGAACGACATCACACAATACCTCATGTTTGAAGGGTTTGATTCCATAGGACATATGAGATTGTTGGCTGATGCGAAGATTACTTCCTTGGCAGAGCCATCCGATGGTGTATGGCTGTGGGTTCGGCATTGTTGACAGAGCCCACCGCTTGACAACCTCCGCTAAGATCAGGTTATTTTGGTTGTCGCTATCAACGATGAAGTGCAATGGAGTACCATTCACCCACATCTGTGAATGAAAGAGACACTCACATTCCTCTGGCTCATGAGGTTCGTCAGGATGGATCTTGGTGGTAGCAGTGATGGCACTAGGTTTCACGTCAATAATCCTTCTCCCATTTTCTGGTTCCGACTTTGAGTAGAAATCCGCATCTGATTCAGAGGTTTTCACCTCCTCCACCAATAACTTCTTTGAGCAACAATCAACAATGTTATGTAAGGGGATCTTATGGAATTCATGCCACTTCTTGATGTCTTTCTTCATATTTCCATTGTCCTTCTTTGTTTGTGGCTTAGACTGGTTGTCCTGAGGCTATCCATATTTACTTTTCCCTTTGTTCTGCGGGTTGGGGTTTCCCTTGCCCTACTTTTGATGTGAGGGGTTCCCAGACCCAAACTGCCACGTATTTTGTTTAAGCTTTTGCTCAATTTTGACAACATATCGATAGGCCGCGCCCAAGGATGAGTCGTCCAGAAACTCTATTTTTGTCTAGATGTATCTATGAAGACCTCTACGGTACTTGATCACCAGATGTCACTCAAAATATTTGATACCCATCTTGGTACGCAATGTATAGAAGACATTGGTGAACTCTGGCACTATTTGGTCTCTTTCTTGCCGCAGTGTGATCCATCTTGTATACAAGTCATCATCACTGTCAATAAGGTAGTATTTTTTCTTAATAACATCCATGAAGGAACCCCAAGTGGGTGCAATTGCAAATAATGTGGAACCCTCTATTTCCTTTTGATCACATAAAGTCGCCCACTAATCTTTGACATGGGGGACGACCTTGAGGAGCGCAAATGTAATTTTTTCTCTATCGGAAAAGTTGTGGAAAGAAAAATACCCTTCTAGAATGTTTAACCATTTATCTACGACATCTGCATCTATTTGACCTTCAAATATAGGAATATCAAAATTGATCTGTACCTTGAAGGGGGTGGCGCCTCCACTTGAGGTAGATGTGTCGCTTGTAAAAAATCGTCGAAGGATTTGTGCAAAGTTGTCCATCATCTCGTTCCTCTGTTGTTAGAGGGATTCCTCGAGCAACATTTTGAAAGGATCTCCTGTCCCGTCGTCTTTCTTTTCGCCCACCATGGAAGGTTTCTTGGGCACACGAGAGCAGTTTTCCTCAAGAGAAACAATCTCGAGACCCAAATCTCTATACCCTGACCTCATCGGGGACATGCACTAAAAAACCGACAAGGAGCAAACCACTCTGATACCACTGATCCATATTTATGAGTGGAACGAAATGAAAACAAATATTTATAATACTAACACAAAGACAATGAATAATAATAGAGATACAATAAAAATTGACTTATATTAAATATGAAATATGTTGAAACTGTAAAATGCAGACTGAAACAAGCTTGCTAGAATGGTGTCAACTTATCTCTGAGAAGAGATGTGACGGCTACGCTCATTCGCAAAAGGATGAGTACAATGAGGCTTTTAAATCCTTTTTACAATAAACATGAATTCAAAAACCCTAGACATCCAAAAACCTAACCCTAGAAGATGAAGTGCCAAAATTCATGTGGGCCCTATTGGGGTAAGTTGGTACATCAACTTCCTGGGGTCGTAACTTTTGCATACGAACTCTAAGTTAGTTGCACGATAGCCTGTTGGAAAGTTCTATCTGAGGATTACACATTATGCCATCAAACTCTGACTTTGTCTATAGTTTGATTGTGGTGATCCCTAAAAACAATGTTTAGGTCCTCAAAACGGCCCTAGAAGTTCAATACCCGAAAACTAGGAAAAAACTGCCAAACCGAGAAACTGCCAAGATGAGCTAGTTGGAATAGGTGGGTGGCCACCGATATCCACCTGGATAATCGGTTTACAACTTCAGTAGAGTCAAGTGACTCACCTCACCTCACCAAGACACTCATACACAGATCTTCACCAAGACTCTCCATCGCAACCATCTTTGCAACCACATGCAGTGCACCTCAGATGTGCCCTCAACCATAGACTTGTTATCTCTTCATTTACGCATACTTAACAAATTTCGTTTCTACCTTACACATGCCTCCAACAGACCCACATTTCCATACTTCCCCAAAATCGTCCAAAGAGAAGCTCATCCAACTCTATCCATGGAATCCTCCTTAAGGCAACACAAGTCCTTTCATGTGGAACGACTTGGCTCCTTGAGGGAGCTCGCCCTCTTTTTCTACCTCAGAACCATAGAGCTCTTCTTTCTCTCCTTATCCTCGAAGTTATGCCAAGTTGCCTTCTTTGGTTGTGTGCCCTTGCTCTTATATGGACTCTAAGGGTCACATGTATGAAACGTCATGTCGCTTGGGTATGTCTTTCCCCTTCGTGAATCATCACACTCAACCAACCATCACGCCCCTCCGTGGACCCAGTCGCCCAAATGAATCGTCACACCCCTCTATGGACCCAGTCACCAAAATGAATCATCGTGCCCCTTCTCGGACCTCGCTCAAAGGAACCTATTCTATTGTCAATCATTGTGCCCCTTAGGACTGGCATGCCCAGCCTTGGTGCGCCCCTCATGCCGGCGCACCCCAATCTCTTGGTCGCTTCTTCTTTGTGCAAGCCCCTTGACGTGTTCACATGCCCAAAACTTCCACTTACCCAACTTAAATGCCAAAACAACCCCAAATTATGTTTTCTTGAAGACTTAAATTTTTTTATAATTATTATGTTTTTTTTATACTTCAATATTACTAAATTTTTATAATTATTATGTTTTCTTTATAATTTATTATTACATTGTAAGTTATTTTTTATTTTGGAGATTTTAATTTTTTTTAAGACATTTCTAAAATGTAAATACACCTAACCATTATTAATATAATAATAAAATACTTAACTTATTCACCATTCTTTTTCTTAAGAATTGTAAGATTAATGTCCATGTGTAACCTAGAACTGGACATTCTAAGAAAAACATTCTATATGTTAGAAGATATCCAAAACTAATACTTTTTCTCACCTCGGTATGCTATTTCTTCATTTATATTCATTACCTTTCTTGATTTTTACGTATTTTAGTTTTTTATTTACCTATTTTAATAATATCTTCATTTATATCTTTTATTTGTGTATTATCCTTTTGTTAATTTTTTTTATTAATATTATACTTTGACTAATTTTCTCATTCACATTTTAATAATTTTTCAATGACTTTGTCCTTATCCTTCTTTTACTTTTATTCCATTTTAATGATATTTTATAAGTTTTTCAATGAGTTTGCCCTTATCTTTCTTTTACCTTTATTCAGTTGCA
Organism: Picea sitchensis; assembly: GCA_010110895.2. Classification (NCBI taxonomy): domain Eukaryota; kingdom Viridiplantae; phylum Streptophyta; class Pinopsida; order Pinales; family Pinaceae; genus Picea; species Picea sitchensis. The sequence continues at coordinate 22,231 of SNQJ01S0134559.1, forward strand.
TTATTCTTTTGTTACTTTTTTATTAATAATTTATTATTCATATTATACTTTTCACTAATTTTCTCATTCATATTTTATAAGTTTTTCAATCACTTTGTCCTTATCCTTCTTTTACCTTTATTCAATTTTACTGATATTTTATAAGTTTTTCAATGACTTTGCCCTTATTTTTCTTTTACCTTTATTCGATTTTACTAAGGACTTTAAATTTTAATTAATTTTTAACCAATTATTAATTTTCTTATTAATATTTTAACTAATTATTAATTTTATCATTAATATTAGCTTTTAATGATTTTGTCCTTATCCTTCTTTTACCTTTACTATACTACCTTTATTCAAGTTCTTTATGTTTTATTTCATTTTTAACTAATTATTAGTTATCTTCTTTGACCTTGACTATGCCCTCTTCAATTTTAATTAATATTTAACTAATTATTATTATATTCTTTGATTTTGTTCCAATGTTTTGCATTCATTTTTTTAATAATTAAATTTTATATTATTTTTTTAATAATTAAATTTTCCTAGATATTTGATTTAATTAATAATATATTCTTTCCTATATTTCTAAACTTTTTTGTGGAGAGATGAAGGGATTATTCACTTAAAAAAATTAAAAAATATAAAACTTTTATAAACTACAAAACAATATAATTCCTGAAATTATGAGCATAATGTTATTTCTGCCTAAAATGATAACAACATTAAATTTGTAATTATGAATGGCCTTATTAAAAAACATAAGGCTCTGATCCTAAAATTGGATCTGAAAAAGGCGTATGACTATGTTAGCTGGGATTTCCTCCGTTTAATACTGGTTTAATTTAGCTTTAGTGCGACATCCAACTCATCGATTATGAGCTGTGTGACAAGCGCTTCCATTGCGGTCTTAATAAATGGCGAGTTCTCAGACTATTTCTACAGTGAGCGGGGACTCCGTCAGGGGTGCCCTCTATCACCCCTTCTCTTTATACTAGTTATGAAGAGCCTTTGTATTTTACTGAAACAGAGGCAAGTGACGGGAGGATTGACAGGGGTCAAGGTCTCTAGAATAGTCAAAATTTTACATCTCATCTTTGTTGACGATGGACTTATTATGACAAAGGCCTCTATCGAAGAATGGAAGTTGGTTAAGCTTATTTTGGAATAGTACTGCAGTGCATTGAGATTACATATCAACTTTCACAAATCTACGTTCCACCATGCGGGCCTGGATGAAGTAGAGATGAAAAGTATCAAAGATATTTTTGCTTACAATTTCTTGGATTTGATGTCAGGTTTCAAGTGTCTGGGGTATTTTCTCAAAGTACAGAAATTAACTTTTGAAGATTGGAGATGGCTGCTCAAAAAGTTTGATAAAAGGATCAAGCACTGGTGTAATTGTTGGTTGACTCTGGGAGGACGTTGTATCTTGGTGAAGGCGGTTTTGGAATCACAGGTGGTTTATTAGATGGCTGTTGCGGCGGAACTTGCCACTGTACTTACAAAAATTCGATAGCTGATTTATGATTTTCTTTGGACTGGTGGGCGTAAAGACCATGGATTACATTTGTGTAATTGGAACCATCTTGCAAAGCCGAAAAGACTTGGAGGTTGGGGGCTCAAAAATCCTTTTCTTTTCAGTCGGGCGGTCACAGTTAACTCTTTGTGGAGAGTATTGACGGAGGATGGGATATGGCATGCTGTGATTAAGGACAAGTACCTTCCATATACTTCAGTTGCTACATGGCTTAGATCAACTCAGGTTTTGCAATCGGGGGCCTCATATTTTTGGAAAAGCTTGGTGAAATCACTCCCCCTCATAACTCATTAGCTAAGCTGGAAGCCTGGAAGGGGTGACGCGATATTGGTTGGATTAGATAAGATTCTTGGGATTGGGTCTATTTCCATTCTGTCACAAGAAATTTTATTGGTGTTGAGGGCCCACAATATCGTCTATTTGTACCAAGTGAAGATACAATCATCTAGGGGTTTTGTTCTTGAACAATGGAAGTCCAACGATGATTTGGGCCTCACGGGCCACTTAGCTTAGGAATGGACAATTTTGACGAGGGCGCTCATTGGTTCAGGGATTCATCTACAACCAAGTGAGGACATATTATTATGGACTAAGTCGGGTACTCTCTTGACAGAAAATGTTTATAATGCTACAACAATCAAGTTTTGGCCTCAATTTCTTCTGACTTGGCACAGCCAGATCTGGACCTAGGATTTGGCTTATAAGCTTTATATGGTTAGTATTGGAAGGAAAGACAACCACTTGGGATTCTCTTCAGAGAAGAGGTTGGAGCAGATCGGGCATATGTATTCTTTATTGCATGGATGAAGAGTCTATCACTCATCTATTTGTGGAATTTCAGTTAACTCGTTCACTTTGGAGTAATATTCTTGATCTTTATAATATTACTACTACCTGGGATGGCCGATCCATAAACTATTGTTTGGAATATTGGATAAAGACTGAAAAGCATTTTAAATGCTTCCTATTATTGTATGTTGACATATGTGGATGGAAAGAAATAAGTGTCTTTTTGTTTCAATTTCTCCTACTTTAAAGAGGGTCAATATTCTTGTGAGGGGTATGGAGGATAGTGATCACAGAGTGGATGGTGTTCGGATCCATCATAGGATTAAGAAGACTCCTGAAATTAACTTGGAAACTATTTGTTGGTTCGACGAAGCTACCCAAAGAAACAAATTTCTTAGCGGAGTTGGAGGCGTTATAAAAACCTTGGGAAACTCAACCATTAAATGGACTCTTAATTGTGGACAGGGTACGAACACCAGGGATGAACTCTTGGGGCTGTGGGCCTCCTTTATATTAGCTCAGCGATCAAACATTTCCCATTTACATGTACTAGGGGACTCCAAGATTATTATAGATTAGATCAACCATGCCTACAATTTAAAAGTGGCGAACCTTATGGGCTAGATGCAGAAGATCAGGGAACTGTCTCACACCTTCACTTTTATTAAATTCGATCATATCTACAAGGAAGAAAATTTGGAGGTAGATGCTCTGTCCAAACTTGCCCTGCAAGTTACGGAAGGGAAGATCCACTATTCCCATTGGCAGGATGGCCAGGAGCCCCCCCCGCTATCACTCTGTCTCTATAACTAATCCTTTGGTTTCGGTTACTATTCTTTTATCCTTCTATATTCAACCTGAAACAATTATCTGGTTATATGTCTTTTATCATATGGTGGTCCTGATTAGTTTTAGCTCTGTTTTTCAGAATGGCGGGTAGAGACTATTACAAGCTTCTCTCTTTTGTGTGGATGCTAGTATTATCTGTACTGTAATTAGCTATGTAACCCTTTAGGGGATTGATCTCGGTACTTTTATGATCCTCTTTTCTTTAGTCATGTGGAGGAGGTTGACAACAATTATCTTTTGTATTTTGGAGAACCACATATTAATATATGGAGAAATTTTCAACTGGAAAAAAAATGTAATTTCCTGGTCTGTGATTAGTAATGGGAATTTTATTCCAACCCAGATCCAATAATCAGGTCTTTGACTGGTATCTTTTCGCAAGCTAATCATTTTCCGAGTGGACACAATCATATTATTTAGAATCCTTATTCAGTGCCTTATCGTGAGTTATATTTTATTTTTCTTCCCTATTTAGTATGTGTTTCCAATGTTTGATAGATGTGTGTAATTTGGAATGTTTAGATATAACAAATTATAGAGGATATGTCCCTTATAGAAGATTGATTTTTTGTTGTGATAGTTTGTGTTGAAAGTGAGATAATTGAGTATTGATAGGTTTTTGGTGAAAACACATAATACAATAAATTTATGTGTTTATTTTTATTTTTATGTATATTTAAAATATAAATATAAAGTTGTCCTTGTGAGGAAAGAGAAGTATGAGGGAGATATGTAATTCCTTTAGTCTTTGATATGACATTTAAAAAAAATATTAATAATTTTATATAGAGAGTTATAAATAATAAAAAGAAAAAAAATATCTTATTTGGTTAATAGGTGCTTAGTGTGTGTGTAAATTGAAAGTAAAAAAAATATTATGGTTAAAACATGTCAATGATGTCTTGCTCACCATGACAGAGATGTGTAATTTCTTCACTATTTAATAGGGAGTTGACACACACACACACACACATATAAAGAACCCGTGTAAATCCATTTTAACTCCAAATTTATCATGCTTCTAAAGGGGTCTATTGAGAGGGATCTATTGGGATGGAGCCCCCTACAACACAAAATTAATAAACAAAGAAATGAAGAAGATAAATATATACACAACAAGCAAGAACAATATGGAGGAAATGATATCTTTATTTCTCGGCCAATCTTGGAGAAATGGTTGCAAATTCCATTGAAGCACCTCACAAGATTCTACATTTAAACATAAAACATTCAAGCGTTTTCCAGGCATATGGAAGGACAAACACTTGATCCAACCACGAATGTAACTGGAAGGGTATGTGTTGTCACAACCCAAAAATATCCACCTTGACAACAATTTCCGGATACCTTTCCCAATGAATCAAACATCACCTTCCTATAAGCCAAGAGAGGCCAAACACCACCACAACTTCTCTAACAACACTACTTGCGTGAGAATGTCTACACAATTTTCTCCAATATGGACCACTCCACCTCCATTGAATCAACATAACCACAAAATAAATCGTTGCAACGACTATTGGTGATACTCGTGCTTCTTAGATACCGAAGCACCCATTTCCATGCTCTTTACCTGGTTTTTTCATGTGTCCACTGACAACATCAACTACATGTGAAATATCCGACCATTTCATAGCATACATCAAAATTCCTACTAACATACAATACATGAGACATACAACCCTTTTCTTCTTCATTACTTGGGACATAAACCCGAAGAATGCTTACAATGGAAATCCAAAGGGAATTTATCAGTTTCACATTAAATTCATATTGAATATCTTGACTATCTTCTCCACATACTCCTGTTGTGATAACCAAATCTTACCATAGCTTACCATCTTTCTTGTATCTGTATATTTCCATGCCCAAGATTTGTTTTATTTTCTCCTAGATCATTCATATCAAACGTCTCAGCCAATTGAGCCAACTAGTTCATCTCAACCATGCTTGTGCTTTCTACAAGCATAACATACAATTTCACCAAGATAATGAATATGCCATAAACACGATGATTATACTCGTAAAATTTGGCTCACCATGAAGGAATCAAACATCTTGTACCATTGTCTGCTTGAGCTTCAGGCCATACAATGACTTCCCGAGTTTGCAGAAAAATCACTATTTGTGATCCAGAACAATCCTTGATTGTTCCATGTACACATATCTACTAATGATGACTTGTGGGTAGTAGGATCCCACAATTTGCATCCCTTAAATCCATCACCATAACCAACAAAGATGCACTTCCTTGATTGAATCTGGCCAAGCCAGCCAAGTGAACATTCACCTCTCACTTTCAGGCTAATTTCAATGCTTCATTACATGCAATACATGGACTCTAAAACCACAAGCTACCATAAACATATGTCCCAAAACCATGACTCTTGATTTAACTTCACCCCATAACCAAAACTAGTCAAACTTCCCTCAAAGACAGGGTGTTTGGGAATATCGCATGCTCCCCCCTATCACTTAGATTGTTTAGATTTTACCAGTGACATTTCAAACCTAGGGTACACATGCATAACCAGGTATTATATTCGTATTCCCATTTACATAAAAAAAAATCTCCATCTTGAACCTTGCATTAAAAAAAAAAACCTCTGCCATGCCATTGTTTTGACCTCCATCGCCAACAACCACCTAGAATCTCCAGAACACAGTCCTCTCTGTATTCTCTTTGTATTCTTTATCCACCATAAGCTCTGCCTGAGCCCATCAACACTCCACTATATGATTACACATGTTTCCTAGTTCACAATTGTCGGTCAACTCCACACACTAGCCAATGCCAACCACCAAGATCCACAGTCTTCTTTCAATTCAATGTTTGGTTTTTAGATCTTCTCCACACAATACCTCCACGTTGTCCTCATCTTAGATCAATTGATCCACAACATCCACTAAATTGGTCCTTAAAAGTCCATTCTTTGAATTACCTTTCATTCCCAAGCACGAATATCATCATGACATGACTCCAGTCATTGGGTAACAACGCAGTTGGTGACTCCCTGATTCAAGCAACAATGATTTGATGCAAGTAGAGGCATAATGAAGCCATGGATTAATCATTTCCTTCTATCGGAACTTCAATGTAGAAAGTGAAACATTTATCTCTGGCTGCTGGTTTTCATAATTCCTAATATCTATAAAACATCTTATCTTGTGCGAGTGTTGGCCCTTGACCAAGTTTTGAGGATCCTTGGTCATGTTTGACCTATTTTGGGACTTCGACAGGTTGTTGAAGGTGGAGCGCAAGTCGAAGCGGAGATTGCGGGATCTCGGCCCCTTTTTAGGGCTTTTTGGGTTTTGGGATTATGTAATGAGTATGGGGATGTCGGCCCATGGGTTTACCCATTCTTAGGTCTATTTTGTAATGTATAAATAGAAAGCTAGGTGATGTAAGAAGAACTCGTAGTTGATCGCTAGTACTAGCCATGTGCAAGAAGACGTGATTAAGACTTGCAGGGTTAAGTGCAAGTCATCTGTAGTGCTTTGTGCGTAGACTGTGTAAGGCTCTGTGCCTAGATCTACTCGAGGAAGGAGGATCTGGCGAAGCGTGCGCAGATATCATGTCCTATGCGTAATAGGGTTTTGATGCTTTGTGCATGTAAGAAGCTTGATAGAAAGAAATAAAGAGAATAAGAGTTGGTGGACGTAGCTTGGTGCGATGTATTGATGTGTGTATATGTTTATTTTCTTAGTTCTTTGATATAGATGAGTGATAGATAGATCTGTTGATGCTATGTGCTTAGTAATATGAATGAATAATAGATCTGACCTGTTTCCTTATGCTAAGTGATTTTATATGTTAGATATGGTTGAATACCACGTTGTGTTGTAATTAGGGTTTATCTGCGTTGTAAACTAAGGCTGAATACTAATGAATTATAACTGCTAAGTTCTCTGTTAAGGCATTACAATCACAAATCTGTGTTCCAGCTAAGGTTGCAGACATCTGAGTCCTGCAACCACCCCTACCTCTACCTCGGGTGAGACTTCATCTACTTCACAGGTGTTGCCAAAAGGGCTGATAGTTAGGGATTTTTTGGTGCGCTCTTGAGCATTGAACCCTGGGTCTGCTCCTGTTCCAACAAATGGTTCTGTTTCTAGGACTGGAACTATGATTGTTGGGAACTGAAGAAAAAAGAAAGATCTGCGCGTAGATCTGTTGCTTTAGTGCACAATACTCTACTTAACTTGTGAAGCTTTGTGCCAAGAAGAAAAGTCAGATCTGAAGAAAAGAGGTAAGATCTGAAGGCTTTGTGCTTTGTTAAAGGTAAGAACAATGAAAAGTTTTGATTGAAAAAGGCAAGATAAGTGGAAATTTTTGTTTCAAAAGTATGGATCTAGGTATGTTTGATAAATTTTGTCCTAGATTGAAAAGTAGGGCACAACTAGATGAAAGAAGGTTTGATATGAGTAGATCTCATAGAAATAATGAAATATATGTTATTCCTATGCATAGAAAGAATGTTTGGACTAACAAATGGATGCAAGAACCTAGAAAGAATTTTTTGCAGGTTAGCTACTATGATCCTAGTGCGCAGTACAGGAAAGGCTGGGGATAATTTAGGAGAAAGAGAGGATTAACTCTTTGTTACAGCTGCAGAAGACTAAGACATCTTGCTAAGGAATGCCCTGGTAGAATAATTAGTTGTCCTTGTTGTAAATATATGGATCATGAAGTCTTGGATTTCCCTAGAATGATTGCTAAGGTTGAAAGAATGAATATGGAACAAGCAAACCCTGAGAAAGGCCAAGAGACTAAGATTATGGCAAAACCTTAGAAAGAATCAGAGACTATACTATTGCAGATGAAAGAAACCCTGAACAATCACAAAGATCTTCAAAGAAAAAGAGTGCATAGAAACAAAAATAGGAGACTTTGACATTGATTGTACTCTAGATGAGGAAACACTGGTGAATATCATGACAAAAAGAACTTGGAAAATTTTAGGAAAGCCTGCTATGATTCCTTCATTGGGAGGAATAGGATTATTTATAGAAAAGTTGATAACCCTATGTGGAATACTCACCTAGATATCTATGAGTGCTCATGGAACTTCGACAGAGGAATATTTTGAGGTTGTTAAATTTATTGAGAACATCGCTCCATTTGCTATGTTACTAGGAAAAACCTGGATTGAGAAAGAGCAGATCTGAAGAAAAGACGAGGAAGCTCTAGAAAAGAAAAAACAAGACCTAAGAGACTTCATGACTAAGAGAATCACACACTTATTGAAAGAACAAGAGGACCAATCGAAGCTACTGAGGACTAGAGATCTAGATGTCAAAGTTGAAAGAACATAGGAAAACTTGAAATACCTGTTTGTACAGAGGAGTAGAGCACCTACCCCAGACAGAGAAGAAGTATTTCCCTTGAACCCTAGAAAGACCGTCAACAGTGCGAAGTTACTATGCCAAAAGGAGATAATAATCAGAATGGGAAGAAGAAGCCAGTAACACATATCACAGGGAAAAAGGCTAGAAAGCTCAGTAAGAAAAAAGTGAAGCTAGAAAAACTGTTGGAGGTTCCTAAGGGAACTTCGCAGAAGGAAGGTTTGAAAAACTAGAACTTCACTGAGATATCAGAACAACACAACATGGCACTTCGCCATGGCAGAGCGATATAGTCATTGAAAGCATTATAACCGTTAGCTCGACGCCCCGAACGGTTAGAACAACAGTTATGACCAGAAATCTCGCCATCGGACTGTTGGGACCGCGCCATAACGGACAAAACTGCATTGATGAAGGCCTCTTGTCCATTGGAGAAGATCCGTTCCATCGTTGTCTACTTATTCCATCAACTGTTGAACCGAGAACACTTTTATGAATTGTATCCGAGCCAACAAGAGAACTCATTTCTATCACGTTGTGTTTATTGAGATCAACACATGTTCCATTGCTTCGAGCATTCATTCATCCACCTGAGTTATCTGATCTGAGCGTGTATGTCAGACGAGCTCAATGTTGCATAGAAAGTCGTTGAAGAAGTTCTAATCGACCTTATGGCAGAGAGAGTGATGTCCACAGGAGTTCAAGCTTCATCGACGTGAGGAGTACAAGCCTCCTCGTCAACTGCTCGCAGATCCGGACCATCTTGCATTGCAGATGAGAAAAGAACCAAGCACAGAGATGACTTAGTGAATGTGAAGTTAATCCCGTCTATTCTTCCCAATTACATCCCACCTCTAGTGAGTGCGGTAAATCGTGACAGTGTCCTGAGGGACTTCGACTACACAGTCATTACGACGTACCTCCCGAAGGGGATATGCGCAGTTAGGCCGCAGTTGGAGAGGATTCCAACCTTAAAGATTAGTGACTATAATCTAGGGGAACATAAGACCTACGGCATGCTCATGCCTCACAAGTACTTGACTAAGACGAAGGGAAAGAGATTAAAGATCATTCCCCAACCATGGACCATGAACATCGCGTAGTCCACTATCCTTAATGTCATGAAAATTCCACACTTTGGAAGGCACCAGGAGGTTAACGCGTGTGTTAAACTCCTGTTGTCGTGCTTCCACGATGGTTATTTATGGTTAGATAGGAATATTACCGTCGATCTGACGCTGATCCATAGGATCACCGGATTTAGCATGCAGGGACCCGACCCGCAGGACTTCTACCCAGGGAAGGCTGCAGATTGCGCCCTGGCATAGAGGATTAAAGACATCTATGGAGATGTAGAGAAGGGGACGCGAGGCTACAAGGTAGCCTCCATTCAGAATGGTGCAATGTGCCTCGCTTGCTATTTGATTGCTGGTAAGCTAGTCTGAAAGAACTAACCCACGCAGGTCTCAGGGTTTGTGGTTGACATCGCAGGAAAATGCGTCGAGGGATTACAGATGAACTGGGTGAAGTACTTAGTCAACCATCTAGAAGTTGATTGTTGCGAAGCTCAGGATCAGGGCTACGAGCTCCACTTTAGCTGGCTGTTGATCCTCATTGTGTTTACAACTTGGGAGATGCCGGAAGGTGCGACCTTCTCAGAAATTGAGTCGTTCGAACCACTTGCTGCGAAGTTCACCACGCTCTAGTACTTGAGCGACATGGGAAAACAGTGGCAGTCCAACACAATATTCCATACCTACTACCTACAACTGAAAAGGGCTATCGATTCGTTCCCTCGGATGATGCCAAACAATCTGGACAGGTTCAGACCCCTTATGAAGTTTCACGCAGATAGGAATTTCATATATATCACCACACACGCAGATGAGAATAAAGAAGAGCTTCAGTCATACTATAAGCTCACCGAGGAGGACCTGAAAGAAATCACTAAGGAATGGCCCATAGAGTTCCTTAAACCAGTCGCTAAGGCAGAATTGTCTGACCCAAATTTCATTGGAAGCCCAGTAGTTACCCGCGAGGAGTATAATGCACCCAGTAGTAGTAGAAGGAAGAAGGAAGAAGATGTACAGGAACTAGGCAGCGCCTCAAAAGAGACTGCCTCAAATTCACTTGGCAGAGGAGGAGGTGACGAAGTGGACAAAGAGGAGGAAGAAGAAAAAGCAGGGGAAGAAGATAACTAGGAGCGAGGCGAAGTAACCCCACCACAGAACCCCCTTGATGACCCAGATCCATCAAAAAAAAGGAAGGTTTCCCCCACGAAACCTACATCGCGGAAGAAATTCAAAGCAAGCAAACTGAAGATTCAAACTGTACTCACGATCGATGACTTCGATTTCATCATCGCAGCTGTATCAAACGCTTCGCATGACATTTTGCAGAACAACGAAGACAAACAAGAATCCATGTATGATAGAATTGAAGCAGAACTAAGAGGTGTACATCATTCCCTTTATTCAAGCCATGTAGTGTCCACTGCACCCCTACCATCAAATGAAACATAGTTGGGATATGAGCCTACCCAACTCCACAGAATAGCTGATGTGACCGAATATCGCCTTCATTGTGTATAGGAAGAAAAGGAACATACCACAGTGGCCTTAAAGAAAGCAGAGGAGGAAGTTATAGAGAAACGCAGGATTGCGCAGCAGGAAAATGACACCCTTAAAGCGAAGTTAGAAGAAGAAAGAGTAACTGCTCACGAAGCAGACCAAAGTAAAATAAGCGATCAACAAAGCACTTCACTCTGTGACAAGCTTAGAGAAAAAAGCAGACGAACTAGTAGAGCATCAAGTAGCGCATCTCGCAGAAGCTATCTAGCAGCTTCAACAAAGAATAACAGACTTAGAGCTCCGAACAACACCCAACACTCTGTAGGATGTGCGAAATCAAAGAGAAGCAACTGCTCGAAGCACAGTTGAGAGAATCAAGGCCCTCACCATGGAATGTAAACAACTACACGATTGCAGTGCCCAGACTTATGAGCAAATTGCTGAGGATCCTGAATTGAAGGCACTGGAGTCACAACTCCAAGAGGCAAAGCATCAAGCAGAAACAGTACAGGAACAGTTGAAACCCCTGTCAGTAGTTGAGAGGATGAAGTTATCCCAATAATAGCGCACTTCTCAACAATAGGTACACACCATTCAGAGAAAAGTCATGGAAGTGACTCAGAGGCTCCAACTAATGCAAGATGAGGCTTTCCAACTATTCGCAGAGATTGAAGGCTGAGAGAAGAATCGGAACAAGTCGTCACTATAGCTGAACAACGCTTAGAGGGACCTGTTGATGAAGAAGTTATCCAAGAGTTCGCCAAGCAGGAGGTTGTGGCACAACAATAGGTCGAAGCAGCTCGAGCCAAGCTCAAGGCCTTTGATGCAGAGCTACCTAGACTAGAGTGATCCGGGACGAGTCACAGGTGAGTGTTGGGGGCCTGTTGGCCCTTGACCAAGTTTTGAGGATCCTTGGTAATGTTTGAACTATTTTGGGACTTCAACATGCTTTCGAAGGCGGAGAGTAAGTCGAAGTGGAGATCACAGGATCTCGGCCCCTTTTTAGGGATTTTTGGGTTTTGGGATTATGTAAAGGGTATGGGGATGTCGTCCCATGGGTTTACCCATGCTTAGGCCTATTTTGTAATGTATAAATAGAAATCTAGGCGATGTAAGAAGAACCCGTAGCTGAGTGCTAGCACTATCTATGTGCAAGAAGACATGATTAAGACTTAAAAAGTTAAGTGCAAGTCATCTATAGTGCTTTGTGTGGAGACTGTGTAAGGCTCTGTGCCTAGATATATTGGGGGAAGGAGGATCTGGCGAAGTGCGCGTAGATCTCCTGTCCTATGCGGAGTAGGGTTTTGATGCTTTGTGCCTATAAGAAGCTTTGACATAAATAAATAAAGGGAAGAAGAGTTTGTGGACATAGCCCCAGGCCGGGGGTGAACCACGTACATGTTGTGTTGCTATGCTTGGTGCGACGTATTGATGTGTTTGTATGTTTATTTTCTTAGTGCTTTGATATAGATGAGTGATAGATAGATCTGTTGATACTATGTGCTTAGTAATGTGAATGAATACTAGATCTGACATGTTTCCTTATGCTAAGTTCTTCTATATGTTAGATCTGATTGAATACTGTGTTGTGTTGTAATTAGGGTTTATATGCACTCTAAAACTAAGGCTGAATACTAATGAATTATAACTGTTAAGTGCTCTGTTAAATCATTACAATCACAGATCTGTGTCTCAGATAAGGTTGCAGACATCTAAGTCCTGCAACCACCCTTGCCTCTACCTTGGGTGAGACTTCATCTGCTTCGCAGGTGTTGCCGAAAGGGTCGGTAGTTAGGGATTTGTTGGTGCGCTCTTGACCGTTGAAACCTGGGTCTACTCGTGTGCCAGAAATGAGCCACCAGTGGAGCAATCTACTCCAAAGAGATCCATTTGTTGGAATTCGATCCTAAAATTCACCCTCAATGGCCGAGAAAATGGTGAATGTCCAATTGGGAAGATGAAAGAACTCCCCCCACTCAAAAAACTCCTGATCCTCGGTCGACTAAGGTACTTGAACAAGTTGTAGAACAAGAGGTCGATCCCCGAGGAAGAAAATACTAGCCAGCCAGAGCTTTAAGGATGTTGGAATTTGATGCAGAACGCCTCCCTCTCCTGGAGCCTACATGACCTCCTAGTCTAAGGAACGTTCACTTGGGGAGCTGAATTATCTCGTGGACTCTCTTTGAGCCCAAAATCTTAGTATAGAGGCCTTAGAATTCTCTACCCAAATTCCAATTCTCTTCTTCGAAGTCCCCGAGCTCTAACAGAGCCCCCTCGGAGACTGTGGGCCAAAACTGTGGGATAAAAATTTCTATCCCTGAAAAATTTGGGACTTCAGGGCTATCACACTTTAGGATTTCCGCCAGAATGGAACTCCAATCCTTCCAAACACCAAAGTAATGGAGTGTCGAACCTTTGGCACAGATCAACGCCCCATAGTGTCATGAAAATCAATGGTGGCAATCACTTCGGAGACCTAGACTTCGGCGGGTCTACCTTCTCTAACACACAACACTCCCAGAGAGATGAACTCCGAAGTAAATCAGATGACTCTTTCTCCCCTGTCAGATCGATGGCTATCGCAAAACTCCATTATTTCGGGATTCAAGAGTTCTGAAACCTTTACTCCGTCGTTCCACCAGAGCGCTAGACCGATGAATGCACACATGCAAATATCAACGACCCGCAACCCTCTGTCAGCCAACAGCTGTGGTCAGCTCCAGGATTCCGGGCTTCGGGAGTCCCGGGTGTTCAACACTCGAAATCCTTTGGAGCGTTAACCTTCGGAACTCGTGGGGGGATTTATCAAGGAATGCTACGTTCTGACATTTGGACGACCTAGATCTTCTCTGGTCTTTGGGAGTTTAGACATTCCCGCTACTCAACCCCTTATTCCTCTCGAACACCGAAATGTCACAGTATTCCTCCTCTCTCCACATGTCCCCCTTTGAATCAATGGTTTGGATCTTCTTCGGACTTTGGGACTTCAGAGAAATTGAACTTGGAAGGAACCGAGTTACACATTCTTCAACACTAGACCCAAGCTGAATTGTGGAGCAAGGTACTTATCACTTGGCACCGTGTCAGATGCCAAACACAAGAGAATGAATTCATTTGTATTTGAAGGATACCTTTGCAACCTGCAAGAAGCCATCTCCAACCTATGGAGGATCACACCACAAGTTGTTGCACAGTATCGGGACATCACCAAATTCAAGGCCACATGACATGCGATGTGGATATAGGTGCGAAAGGACCCGAATAAGAAGTGGCTACAAATGCGCTATTGGATCAAAAAGGGTGACATTGACATGGTTATCAAGGACTGGGAGGACGACTAGAAGATCCCAGTCCTCACCAAAGAATTACCTAAAAAAACAACAGAAGAGGAGGCAGGACAGGAGGAAACGCAGCCTCAGGAAGGCCAAGTGCCCAAGAAACAAAGGAAGGGCTAGACAAAAATAACATAGACAAACAAAGGGGCAGTTAAGACAGGGACCCATAAAGGGAAAAAGAACACTACACAACCGGCTCAAGTGCAGCAGAAATAGGATGAGGAAGCATAGGGGACCGCACCAAGTCCCAACTCACAAGAACCAAGTGGGAATAAGAGCCCAACCACGGAAATAGGAGGAGCGCACAAGAAGATGAAGGTGCAAAGAACACCTCCAAAATATACAATCATGGAGGATGATGGAGAAATGATAGCCCGAATGGTTCAGTATTTTATATTCGAGGATTTTGACAATGTTGCGCACCACAGGGATAGAATTCAAGAGGAGCTGGCAGACCTGCGAAAATTCCTCAAGCAGATCGAGGAAGCATAGACAATAAGAAGAAGCATGGGAGCAATGCCATCAACACCATAGATAGAAGAAATATTGGAATAAGGAAAGCGCGATACACTTCATACAATACCGCAGTCGAGTGCAACATTACACATCACACCCAGTATGTTGCGCATGGACGAGATCATGGGGCAGACACCCCTAAAGGACTTAGCCCAAATCCAACTGGTATTACCACAGATACCATCCAAGGCTCTACATAAATTATAGGTTAGCATTACCCAAGAGGTACAGTCTCGTGCACGCACAGACTTAGCCGAATTGCAACAGGCAATAGATAAGCAGGACGCGTTGCAAATTAATATGTGAGTAGGCTAAGTTCAAAACCCAAGAGAAGAGGGAGCACACGAACGAAATGGAACGAAAAGTGGTAGGAACTTACGAGAATATCCCAAATACCGTGCAGACGGATGAACTCACATCAACAGAAAAGATTGATCAGATTACACAAGAAATCGATCAATATCAGAAGGATATCGAGAATCTCCGAGAGAAAATCACACCAACCAATCCACCAACAGTAAAGGAGAAAAGGAAGCAGGAGGCAATGACACAGCTGTAAGAGATAGAGAAACAGGTCAGCACAACAACTGACTTGTTCGATAAAGCAACACAACTTTGGACAAAGTTAGAAGAGGATCAGAAAGTCCAGAAATGGGACAAGGAAGAAGAAAGGATAAGCGCAACTATTTAGGACCTGAAGTAGAGGCAGAAGACAATCTCCATCACGGAGCGTGTCAAAGGGGTGCAGGACATGAATAAACTACAGGTATAACTCACCATTGCGCAAACACAGAAGAAGGAGCGTTAGGCTCAAATGGAACTGTTTCAAGAGTGGGTAGAAGAAGTCTTGGCATAGGCAGAGGAAGCCAAGACACATATAGCACAGACCCAGGCAGAGTGGGAGGAATTGATTAGTGATGAAACTGCAGTCCAGATAGTGGACACTGCAAGATACCAGATATATAAAATATGCAGAACAGAAATGAAATGATAGAAATGACAGAATAACAGTAAAATATCCAGCATAATCTTCACAATACACATAAATGATATACGAAATAGCAACAGAAATGGCACTTTGAATCAGATAGCAATGTTCACAGGCCTCTTCAAGGGGGAAACCTCCAGTCGAGCAACGCTATGTTACAATAATATCCCAGCTAGGGTTTTACATACCCTCGACCCTTATTTATACTAAATATGTCTATTAAGAGAAGCATCTAGAGGAAGATCCTTCTAGAAGCGGAAGATTCTATTAGGTCTTCTTACATCTGC
>SNQJ01S0134567.1:0-14053 GCA_010110895.2 Picea sitchensis
GTAATCATTTTTAATAACTTATGATTTTATAAGGTAATGATGGTTAAGGTAATATGATGTATTATGTAATAATTGTTAAAGTGACAGTAGTAAAGGTAATATGGTGTTAATGGTAATATTGTTAAATAATCATGGTTTTATCACGTAGGAATGATTAGGTAAATGTTGAATTAATATAATGGACTGAAAAATGGTTAATGGTAAAGATTATGTAAAGACTACGTAATGATTATGGTAATAATTAGGTATGAATAGTTTAATATTAGTCCAATGGTCATGCCATGGATTAGGGTTAATGTGGTTATCATTCATGGTAAGGTAAATGTAGGATATATGGTGGGTTAACATTTTGGTTAATATTATGGGTTAATATTAAGTGGTTAATATTTGGTTTAATATTGTGGTTTAATTATGTGGTTTTTATGGTGGTTTAATATTGTGGTTAATATTATAGTTTTAATATTTTGTTTAATATTTCATCTAATTTTAGGGTTTTAATATTGTTGTGTTAGTATTTTGGTTTTAGTACTGTCGTTTGAATATTATGGTTCAATTATAATTGTCGATTTATGGTAACGATATTATGATTCATTGTTGATGGTAACAACTTAAGTGAAAGTTATTATCATTTTAATTTCAATGTCATGGTATTCTAGAAAGCAAAGATATAGTGGTGTTATGGTGAATTCATGGTAATCGCAATATGATGGACGACCCATAAAATGTAGGGTCCGTGAATCTAAGTGAAATCATTATTATAATTCAGTAAATGGGGATTGCAGTTAAATAAACGTACATTGATTAAGGTTGGGATGGTAACTCGTCAAGCTTAGAAGTTAAGCGGAGTCTTAGGTCTGTAACTATTGTCCCTTGAGTCATATTTAGTGCCCGGTCATAATAACGGTTGTTGCAGTCTGAGTCCCTGTCTTGTGCCTGCTGTAGTAGACGTGGTTTCTCTTTTGTCTATTGTTGCGCTGGGTTGTAATAATTGGTTGATTGGACTGTTGTGTCGGGTGGAATATAGACACCTCCATGTAGCCTTAATATATAGGGTTGTGTGTGATTTTTCTATGTAAAGAATCTAGTGCCGTATCAAGAGTCTCGAGCCCTTTAAAGGTAGGGTTTCCACTCTTGTGACACCCCTGAGGGGATTAGTAGTTTCTGCCTGAGCAGTCGGCCAGGAGCCTATCTGACCTTCTCTCTCTCCGGAGCAAAGAACAAAGATTAAACGCCCTGCTTTCCTGTGCAGAAATAGTAAGACCTACTACTATGGGTTCTTCCCTCTGTGTTCATACTGTGCATAACCCAGTATGTCGTGAATGGTTGCGTAGTGCGCCTTATGTCCTTGGTCCTTAGTTTTGCAGTACTTGTGTGTGCCTTATGTCCTTGGTTGCTATTGTTGCAGTACTTGTGTGCGCCTGATGTCTTGGGTCATTCATTGCTTACACCTACTTGTTGTGCGCCCTTGTCCTCTTGTTGGGTCATCGTGGTTGCGTCTTGTTGGTTGTCGAGTGGCGACGTAGAGTCTAGAGTGTCTCTTACTTCTACACGCACGCACACACCTTAAACAAAAAAACTTTTGCACCTGTTATTAGAGTTGTTGTCGTAACGAAGAGGATGTTACATATGGTATCAGAGCCGGTTCGACCCGCGACTTGGGATCCGCTACGGTTTTCGTTGACAAGATTAGATTGATTATACTGTTGTTGATCGAGTTGATTGTGTGCATGAAGGTAATCATGGTTAGAGGATGCCGCAGAGGCAGAGGATGGGGTGCTAGGGGAGGAGGCGTGACACCTCCAGCCGCATCCATGCCTGAGGGGTCTAACTCCCAGGGAGGCGAGCAGGTTCTCAGACAGGAGAAGATAGAGGTTGGCGATGTGATTGGGATGATGAGATCCTTTCAGCGCATGTCTGAGGCTCTGATCATCCGATTGGATAGAGACGAGGCCAGGGCACCGGCACCCCCTGAGGTTCCACCGCGCGGACCAGCCGTTACAGGTAGCATTCAACGTGAACTTGAGAAGGTAAAATTTCCCGAGTTCTTTGGTGCCTTAGATGGCACATATGCCAAGGCATGGTTGGAGAATTTGGTGATATTACTTCACACTTCACGATTATACCCCAACATGAAGTTAGCGTGTGATCTTTCAAGCGAAGGAGTGCTCTTCTATGGTGGAGAACACTCACATAAAAGTGAACATGGTCGTTGAAGATGTGTCATAGGAGGAACGCTATTTGAGGAGTGGTTCCGAGAGAGGTACCTTTGGAATTCATTGAGCATCAGCTCGGTAGAGTTCAATGCATTATAGCGGGAAGTGCGATACGGTGCGGAAGTCTGAGGCTTACGTTCATGGGCTGCTACGGTATGTTAGCACCTTAACGAAACTCAAAGGAGTCAATAGGTTCGTGTGTTTGGCCTTATGAGCCTGCATGCAAGGTTGGGATGCCCAATACCTCAAACGCGGCGCTATCAAAGGCCCTCTCATAGAGGAGAACTTATACGGTGGGAATCCGGACCAGGGACTCCTAGCGACAGCGAGCGGTTCATATATGGTGCGCCGCGGCATCGAACACCAACGAGACATACGCCGGGACATAGTGGCTACCAGAGGGGATCCACATTCACCACACCAGTGGCCGGAAATTACGCCTCGGCCGAGACACCTTATGGGGATACGAACCAACGGCGGTGTTGCCGCTGACGGCTGACGGGTTTAGGCACGATTGTTGAGAGCAGAACCGAGGTCTCAGTAGGAGGGCAGTCCTCTTCGCAGTGCGGACTACTTAGGCGAAGAAGGGGTGTTGGATATTAGCCGAGAGCCACACTATTGCTGACTATCACGTGGAGAGGGGCAGGCGTCAGGATCAACTGGAGACACACTTCTGGAAGTAGGAGATATGGAAGCGAGCCAGCCAGTTACATCACGTGATGAATAACTACGGAGAGCACCGGTCGGCGTGATCCGAGAGGCGATAGATGCGCCGGCCGACCGGACCCATAGTATTTTTGATATATCCAGGAGCTAGTGAGAGTTTCATTTGCAGTGCGGTGCTAAAAGGATTATGGTAAAGGCGGTCGAGAGCGGGATAGGTTGCTTACGTGGAGATAGCTTTGAAATAAGCAGAAGGTTGGAGGGAAGGTTAATATGCCTTAACACAGGAGAGTTCCGCAGGGTCAGCTTGTCGTCATGATCTGGGATCTTATGACCTCGTGTCCGGTATGGATGGTTGAAGCGCGTGAGGCGATACTCAGCGTAAGATGAAACGGTTGAGCTTGGTTGATGACAAATGACAGAGACGTGTGATTGTAGTAAGGAACCAGGGATTATCCCTGAAGTTCGTCTCTTCCTTACGATTCTGGAAGAGTATCACATGAGAAGTACAAACTTTGTACAATCCTACAGCTAGCGAGGAAAAGGAATGGCGGATAGTCTAGAACACCTTTCGGTGGTGAAGAGTTTGCAGACGTATTTCCGAGGAGTTGCCTGGGATTCCATCAGAGAGGGAACTGGAGTTTACCATAGACACGGCAGGGAGGCAGAGCGGAAGTAGCAAAGCGCCTTGGATGTCGACCTTGGAGTTGCAGAGTTGAAAATGCAGCTGAAGAAGTTGTTGGACCTAGAGACTAATCGTCTAGTGTGTCACCATGGGGTGCAGATTTTATTTCATATGAAAGAAAGACGGATCATGGAGGCTTTGCATTGACTAGTCAAGCCCGGACAAGGCCTACGATCAAAATGAATATCACTTACAAGGGGTGATGATCTCTTCGATCATATGAAGGGAGCAGTGGTATTCTCAAGATCAATTTGCGATTTGGGTATCACCAGTTACAGATCTAGGAGGACGACATCCCTAAGACCGCCTTTAAGATGATATTTGGACATTCTGAGTTCAAGCTGTTTTCCATTTGGGTGACAAACCCCCTAGGAATTATTCATGAGATTGATGAGCGGAGGGTGTTAAGCGAAATTACTTGGACAAGTTGTCAAGTATTCGTGTTTCAATATTTTGATCTACTCTTGGATAACGGAGGAGCATGGCGGAGGACTTGCACTTGGTACTACAATGTGAGAACCTGAAATTGTATGGGAAGTTGTCAAATGCTCTTTTTATCAATGAGGATTCACTACTTAGGGCATGTCATCTCACGTGAAGGTATAAAAGCCATGGATCCGATAAGGATAGAGGGCTATTATGGAATGGCACGCGAAGCGAATGTCACAAAAGTCTGCGATAGTTTATGGGATTAGCGGGGATACTATCCCGTGGTTTGTCGAGGTTTTACCGAAGATATGAAATCCAGATCACATAATTGAGAAAACAGTTTGTTTGGGCCAGAAATCTTGTGAACATTTAGTCTTAAAGAGTTGTTGACAACCATACCGATACTAAGGTCCCGACATGGTATACTTCTTGGTATGCAACGTATCCAAGGAAGGTTAGGCGGAGTCTTGATGCGAGGAGACCGGACGGTGATTTACTTACATTCGGTGAGATGGCATGAGGAGAACTATGCAGTGCACAACTTGGAGTTATTAGCCATCGTTTATGCAGCAGATGTTTAGGAACCTCGTTTGTTGGATGAGAATTTGAATTAAGTGATCATTGTGGGCTGCAACACATTTTTCACATAAAAGCGAACTAAGCCTTGACTTCTTGGCGTTGGTGAGGAATTGCTTGTGATACGACTTGAGATTACTTACATAAAGGGAGTGAGCCAAATTGTGAGGCTTTGAGTGGATAGCGCATCTTTTAGATGTTGCCTCTTCAAAGCGAATCTACATGCTGAAGATTCTCACCTTACAGTATTGATGACTAGTACAATGAAGTAGAAGGATTTTGCTCGGACAAAACCACCAATGGTGGTACACACTATGTTATGAGGGATATTCATTGAATAACGATGGGATATTGGGGTTTAGAGGTTGGATTTTGTATGCAGCCCTAACGATGAGTTGGATGTTGATCTGGCGAGGAGCTCGTAAAGCCGGTTGTAGCTCACCAAAGAGTTACGAAGATGAGGGCAAACCTTAAACCCTTAATGCCGGAAGGAATGAAGGCTAGCATAGTCAACTTTGTGGCTATATAATACAGGATGCCGATGGTAAAGAGGTGAACATAGACACGGAACAGGTTTGCTTCAACCACGTTCCATTCCGGAATCAAAATGGAAGTTATTTCGATGGTTTATTGTTGGATTGCCACTAGCAGCAAGCTGGGAATACGACTTCGATTTTGTAGTAGTAGACACTCGGCGAAGAGTCGCACTGATACACAATTATTCTGACGTGTCGGGCACGACATGGCGAGTTTTCATCGGTGAGATTGTGGGGCTGCATGGCATCCCTAAGAGGATTATATCCAGATCGAGGATCGTTGTTTACTAGACGATTTTGAATGAGTTTCCAAGGGGACTTGGGAACCCAACTTAACCTCAATACTGCTTATCACCCGGTTGTGGACGGTAGAAAGAGCAGACCAAGCGTTGGAAGACATGTTACATGCGTGATGGACCAACAAAAGCATTGGGAGAATTCTTGCCTCTAGTAGAGATCACTTACAAAACAGTTATCAAAGCACCAATAAGATGAAGCCTTTTGAGTTTCTTATTGGGCGACCGTGTTGGACGCCCATGAGTTGGGATCGGCTTGAGGGATAGGGTCTGGTGGGACCGGAAGTGATCAAGAAATGGAAGAGAAAATGCAAACCAGCAAGATAAAGGGATTAAAATCGTGGGATCGTGAAGAGTTATGCCGATCATACCCGGTGGCCAGAGTAGTTACGGGTCGTGATGAGAGTCTTCTTAAGTTAAGCCTTGAAGGTTCGATCAAGTTTGGAAAGGGAGCTAAACTCTCTCCCTGGGTTCATGGGACCTTTTCGATATTGTGGAGAGAAAGGGGCAGGTAATACTCGACTAATATACACGATTCTTTGAGGCGTATATACGATGTTTTTCATGTATCATTTTGAGACATTATGTCGATGATCCTACACCGCGTGATTACTTGGTTCCTTCGGTGTGGATGAGGGCTACGGCCGGCCGGTCCATCTTAGATCGCCGTTCGACGATTCCGACATTGAGCGATGGGTCGGGTCAAGTCCGATTAGGACGATTATAGTCCACCTTTCAGTGACACAGGAGGGGCGCGCTATGATATGCATGCGGCGGTTCATTTTGATAGATAGACTTATGATCTTGTGATACTTTTATTTTTGCATTTATAAACTTGGGATGGGATTTAGATAAGGTATGTAACATCCAGCTACATGTGGCCGAAAAACTTATTATTTGGGGACCTTGCTTGCAAGTGATCACGAACTTTATGATTTTAGACCATTTTATACTTGATTATGATGATCACGATTGTGATTCGACGCTGATGTGTTACTATTTGATGTAGGCAGGTGATATTGTCTGGTTTATTGAGTGTGCATGGTTTTGACCTTGAGGATGCAGGGCATCGGTGGAACCCCCTTGGAAACCGGATTGAGTCAGGGAGTGTGCTTTAGGTTGATTTATTCTTGTGATATTTTTGATTTGATGATTTGATGTGTTCCCGGTATGATTATTGATGATCTGGTAGCGATAAACTTGTCGACGGACTCACTTATATGGAGTAAAGGGCCACCACGAGTTCCGAGGAGAGGTTGAGGGGAGAGGGGTGGACAACAACCATACCACAGCCTACTAGCACTCCAGCAGAGTAGCTCCGAGAGCTGTGGGATTACTTGATTACCTAGTTTCGAGAGGATCCATGATGCCATAGGTAGGCTGATAGTCACTCACGACAATTCTAAGTGGCGTGCAATAAGAAAGTGACCTTATTCCTTAGAACATAGTCTCCAACAAGTTCCACTGGAAGAGTGTTGACTCCAGGTTAGATATCTACCAATCATTAGCGTTGGCAGTGGCACCCAGCAAGACGCGTGGTGCATCCTAAAGAACACGTCGCACAAAAGAAACACCGAAGTGAGTGGCACCCTTGGAGCGCGTGGTGCATCTGAAGGTGCGTGCGCTGAAAGAAACGCAGGCGGTGGCACCTTGGGTGCGTGAGATTTGCATCTGAGAAGACGCATTCGCATTGATTTGGGTGAGGAAACAAACCCTAATTAGCCCTAAGACATTAAAGCCTTAATAAATTCTTAAAACAAAACCCTAAACTAATCGTCATCCTGTTCAAATTCTAAACCTAAGTCAAACAAAAAAAAAAAAATCTACAAGATAAAAAAAAAAAAAAATCGTTTAACCTCAAGGAAAAATACAACTCTAACTCTAAAAGAGCCTAAACCTAATTCTAAATGAATAGCTCCTATGAATCTTGACCTAATCCTACACCCAAATATCATTAGTAATAACAATTAACCCTGATAACCATTAAAATAATTAAACAAAACATCATTATGAGATTTTAAGCTAGAGTTCACACCTCAATGCGGTGCAATGAGAATACAATTTTTTAGAGCGTGCAGGCTCTAGTTCTAGATTCATTAGCGTTAGCTTCATCCAACTACAACCAATATATCAGCGGATATGTTTGGATTACTTTCAGGACCATAAATTTGAGTGAAGGCCTCTCCTTCATTGTATAACCTGCAATGAGGGTTCATTAACTTATTGAAAACATAACTCCCTTATGAATGCAATAGTTTTTCAAAATTAAACTAATTCATAAATGAACGAATACCAAAATCCATAGTTTGATTGACTAATGACCATTAGTGAATAAATTGAATGCTTAATGGATTAAAACTATATTCTTTAAAACTCATACATAAACTCAGATTTAACCAATGGTAATAAAATTATTTAACAATGGAATTATAATATATATATATATATATTTGAATTTAAAAAATAAAAATGAAAGATGTAAAGCTTTTACCTTTTGAGTTTCCTTTTGAAACAAAAAAGAAAAAAGAAAAGGGAATAAAAAAGGGGGGACTTAAAGGAAATATGATTTGGGGTTTGAGATTCCATAAAGAGGAAGGAAGAGGGAGCTATTAGGTATTATACTTGCTATCAAACTTGGGAACGAGACGAATTGCTTGTGAGGAGTTGGGGTTTCCTAGGGTTTGAGATTCCATAAAAAGAAAGGGGGAAGGGGGAAGAAGGGGGGAGCTATTAGGTATTGTTATGCTATCAAACTTGGGAACGAGACGAATTGCTTGTGAGGAGTTGGGGGTTTCCTCAACTGTATTAGAGTGGTAGCTCAGCCTTGGAGGCGAGCTGGGAAGCTAGGTTACTGTTTGGACTGTGTGTGGCCCATTTGTGGCTCGGGGATCTAAGGGGGAAGCAGAGTACCCCTAGTGATTGGCTGGAAAGTACCGGTGAGCTCTTGACGGTCGGCGAGTAGGATTGCACGAGCGTGGGGAAAAAACCTTCGGAGGAGGCTAACAGGCAAAGGTACACCCTTCGGTAGAATGAAAGACTGTGTAAAATAGGTTGTTTATTATTCTAGACTTGTAAAATATTTTTTGGCTCATTATTCTGGACTGTGTAAAATAGGTTGTTTATTATGTAAAATAATTTTTGGTTCATTATAGTGGACGGTGTAAATAGTTGTTTATTATTCTGGATAGGGTAAATTTTAATTTATTCATGCATCTTTATTACTGCGTTTGTACAGTAGTGTGCATTTTAGTCTCTGCGTTCTGTTGTATTTTCCTCATTTCTTCTTCCATCAGCGTTTGATGGGTATTCTTAGATGGTTATAGCGTTTAACTCCATCTGCGTAGGGTTTAGTTAGTTGGGCTGGTCCATCTTAAATTGGATATTGATTTGTGTGATTGTTGGATCCCTTCCTCCTGTGGTGAATGCCTTGCCTCCAACTAGGAAACCCATTTTCTTTTTCGCCTATAGAAGAGCCGACAGTTCTGACTTGAGGACGACATGTTTGCTCGTTCCCTGTTTTTCTTGAGCTCCTCGGCTCTGAGATGTCAAACCCTTGATTGCATATGCCCAACCTCCAACATTTGCAATGCCGGGATAACCTCGACACTTGGAGTAATGGTTCTCCACGCTGAAACAAAATCAACCCCCAAACCTTCCTAGAACATTGACAGGTACTGTAATCGATTTCCTCCCTATGCACCGGTTGCATCTTGAACGAGAAAAGTATCTGCGGACATGCTGAATACTTATTCCCGCATCCTGCGTCCGCTCGATGGATAGGTATTTCGTTCTGAGATTTATTCTTACCTACGGAGTGTCGTTTCCTTTTTCTGCGTGTTGATGTGGGATTTACCAGCTTGGGAGGGTTCACGCTCTCAATTCTCGAAATATTCCTTTTGCATTAAAATCGACATGGAAGGCTAAGTTCTTGCATAAATCTAGTGGTGGTCCTGTTACTGTTCTACATTTAGTGAGGGTATGGTGATTGTACATATTATTATGAGTTGGGTATTGATTTTAAATGTTGCTGTAACCAGCGAGGGTAGGGTCCCTTTTCCTTTAAATTGCAGTGCTATAAATAGACGGGTATCGATAGGGTTATCCTAGTTTGTGGTTGTGGTTTCAATAGTTATCATTAATAAATAAAATGAAATGCTTATTCTCAATACTCCTGGTAAAAGTCAAGGTCAATATCATTGTTTATGATAACGGTGATATGAGGGAGCGATAATCCCAGCGAGTTTCTTGCCCCTTCACCAGCTGCACTCGTGCCCCTTCCCTGACCTTCCGTTCTTATTTTTGGAAGACATCGACTCTTCCCTAGCTGCGCACCTTGCCTTCATGGTTGTAATTCCACCACGTACCTTCGCCTTTTTTTTTTACACAGGGTTACTTCCTCTTTATCGACTTGTATTTGTTTTAAAGGCGGACAGGTTTTAATGTAAACCTTGCTTCTGAACGAAAAACGTCGATTTCTTTAGATAACTCTTATATTTTAAGGAGCGATAGGATTATTTGTTATTACATCTTGTTCCAAATGCTTTAGCGCACATCATTAGCACTAGTTTTGTTTATACATATTTTATTCCTCTATCTTTAAAACTGATGGGACTGCCAAAATGAGAATAAGGCTAGCTAGTTAAGTTGTTTTCATTGGATTAGTTCTGCCCTTATCACAACTGTCTTCTAACATACATGAGTTAATACATATTTATTACAGTTGTCTGGTTTATGATTCGTTTTGGGAAGAGTTTTTCTTTTTCTTTTCATGAGTATTGACATTGCTTTATTCTCTAGAAAGTAGGTGGTTCCATTACCAATGCCTCGTTTTCATTTTGTTTTAATGGTAATAATGGTTAATCATTATGGTACTGTAAGGCAATAATGGGGTAAGTAATGTTGAAGTAATCATGCAATAACTGTTAAATTAGGATTGTTAAAGTGAAATGGCTTGATGGTAATCATTTTTAATAACTTATGATTTTATAAGGTAATGATGGTTAAGGTAATATGATGTATTATGTAATAATTGTTAAAGTGATAGTAGTAAAGGTAATATGGTGTTAATGGTAATATTGTTAAATAATCATGGTTTTATCAGGTAGGAATGATTAGGTAAATGTTGAATTAATATAATGGACTGAAAAATGGTTAATGGTAAAGATTATGTAAAGACTATGTAATGATTATGGTAATGATTAGGTATGAATCGCTTAATATTAGTCCAATGGTCATGGCATGGATTAGGGTTAATGTGGTTATCATTCATGGTAAGGTAAATGTAGGATATATGGTGGGTTAACATTTTGGTTAATATTATGGGTTGATATTAAGTGGTTAATATTTGGTTTAATATTGTGATTTAATTATGTGGTTTTTATGGTGGTTTAATATTGTGGTTAATATTATAGTTTTAATATTTGGTTTAATATTTCATCTAATTTGAGGGTTTTAATATTGTTGTGTTAGTATTTCGGTTTTAGTACTGTCGTTTTAATATTATGGTTCAATTATAATTATAGATTTATGGTAACGATATTATGATTCATTGTTGATGGTAACAACTTAAGTGAAAGTTATTATCGTTTTAATTGCAATGTTATGTTATTATAGAAAGCAAAGATATAGTGGTGTTATGGTGAATTCATGGTAATCGCAATATGATGGACGACCCATAAAATGTAGGGTCCGTGAATCTAAGTGAAATCATTATTATAATTCAGTACACGGGGATTGCAGTTAACTAAACGTACATTTATTAAGGTTGGGATGGTAACTCGTCGAGCTTAGAAGTTAAGCGGAGTCTTGGGTCTGTAACTATTGTCCCTTGAGTCATATTTAGTGCCCGATTATAATAACGGTTGTTGTGGTCTCAGTCCCTGTCTTGTGCCTTCCGTAGTAGATGTAGTTTCTCTTTTGTCTATTGTTGCGCTGGGTTGTAATAATTGGTTGATTGGACTGTTGTGTCAGGCGGAATATAGACACCTCCAGGTAGCCTTAGTATATAGGGTTGTGTGTGATTTTTCTGTGTAAAGAATCCAATGCCGTATCAAGAGTCTCGGGCCCTTTAAAGGTAGGGTTTCCACTCTTGCGACACCCCTGAGGGGATTACTAGTTTCTACCTGAGCTGTCGGCCAAGAGCCTATCTAACCTTCTCTCTCTCCGTAGCAGAGAACTAAGATTAAACGCCCTGCTTTCCTGTGCATAAATAGTAAGACCTACTACTATGGGTTCTTCCCTCTGTGTTTGTACTGTGCATAACCCAGTATGTCGTGAATGGTTGTGTAGAGCGCCTTATGTCCTTGGTCATTAGTGTTGCAGTACTTGTGTGCGCCTTATGTCCTTGGTCGCTATTGTTGCAGTACTTGTGTGCGCCTGATGTCTTGGGTCGTTCATTGCTTGCAGCTACTTGTTGTGCACCCTTGTCCTCTTGTTGGGTCATCGTGGTTGTGTCTTGTTGGTTGTCGAGTGGAGACGTAGATTCTAGAGTGTCTGTTACTTCTACACACGTGCACACACCTTAAACAAAAAAAAAATTGCACCTGTTATCAGAGTTGTTGTCGTAACAAAGAGGATGTTACAATTATTAACAAAATGAGGGGATAAGGTGTAATGATGAGTGTATTTATATGGAATAAAATATGACAAAACTAGAACCCATCATAACCCCAAACCCAAGGATTTGTATGTCCTGATGCAAACAAGGTGAATAACTTATGATACTTTGCATATAGAGTTACGTGCAATTGTTTATTTTGTGGAGGTGTTGTTTCTTGTGGAGGAACACTTTGGAAACTGCCACATAGTTATTTCAAATATAAAAACAAAATTATCATAAAAATGGAGTACAAGCAGTAGATGGGGTATCAGAGTGATGGTGAATGGTGTGCATGTGGAGAATGGTTTATAAAATGATGGTGATGGTGATCGTATGAACTTGGACTCCTTTATACTCTATATCTCACATCAATTTAAAGACCAATGTTTACTTTGTGGTTCTTTGTTTTGATAGGAAACAATGACTTCATCTTCTTTGAGATGACTTAAGAATGCTTTATGATGTACGAAGCAAAGACATTATATATGTTTCTTTGTATTTGTATACCACATATTTCCTTTTCATTACTTGTTCTTATAATCAGAGTATATTGTTCATTATGACTAGTGGAGTGAAAGTGGAAGGTTTACTGATTGTTTGTGATGGTACTTTCTAAGTGGTAATAATGTATAGTGGAGTAGGTAATAGTGGTTATACATCATTTTTTCCAAATTCTTCGTAAATAAAAGAGATGTATACATGTTTTACCTCAAGTTACCTAATGCACATTGAAGTGGAAACTATGTAGAATAGGATGAAAGATTCATGGAAAAATAATTTGGAATGTTGAAAGTTGAATATGAGGTGGAGCAAGGCCGATACCGAAGAGAATGAAGCTTATGAGATCTACACAAAATATGATGAGAGTTGAAAAGAATAGAAGTTGATCTACTAGATCATGAAAAAAACTAGATGAGATGAACTAAAGATGTTGGAGATGTTGGAGATGTTGAAGATATGGAAGGGATGTAGAGATCTCCTCCAAACCCAATAGTTTTCATGTCCTCATGCAAATTGATTAAGACTGAGTGACATGTGGTTACAAGAAAACAAATTGTTTCCATCTTTTGTTGATATTAATGTAAGAGTTGCTAAAAACATAAATATGAGTTGCTAGTGAATTGTGGGCACAAAGTTCATGAGTGTTAAGCCTTTCCACATAGAGAAAAAGTCATAAGATCCTATAATAAAATGATCATAACACAAAGTACATCCAATGTCACATTTTGACAATTTAGATTTGAACAATTTTCGAAGATCACTTATGAATATTCCCCCTCTATGACTGACCGAGATAATTCAAGCATAACCCACAAAAATGTATAATAATTTTTTCCTTCTATAGCAAATATTTATATTTCCTTGATTAAACAAAATTCATCAAAATATTAGCAACACTTATGTTTAGAGAGCCCTGTATAAATTAGAGTATGGATTTTGTTCTTCTCTTTTATGAAGGAAAATAAAAGATTATTAGAAGTATCAACAGATGAAACCCCCATAGGAAACCAATCAACTTGTTTCTCTCTAAAAATATTTACAGTCACTCAAGTAATCAAGATAAATTTTACAGTTGAGTATATTAGGCTTCTAAGATCATGGTCCCACTCTTAAGATAATACATCTTAGATATAGTATAAATTGGATGATAGAGTCTTAAGGCTAACTTAGGTTTATTCTCAAATGGCAAATAGATGGATTTTATTTAACCTTTAGTTAAACCATGCATGCCTCTTCTTAATTATTTACACAAGTATATCGTTCATACAGATAAATATAGGTTAGGAATATAAAAATCATAACCCATTGCGAGCAAGCCTATTTAGTACTCCGATGGAGTAATTTTGGCATTTAAGAAATATCCTCCCCAGGCAGAATGACCCATTGCCCATGAGCCTGTTTAGTACCCTGATGGGTTTGCCTAGTCATACCAGAGGCCGATAACTTATTGTAGCATACATGTTCATTATCCCGACGGGTTAGCCTCTTACACCCATTTTCCATCAAAGGCTCTTGTCCCAAACTTTACCCTTAAGATAAAATTTATATATTGTGTT